>MU864453.1:3357-69942 GCA_033296905.1 Podospora australis | reverse complement strand
AATTTTGTTTTTTTAATAAAAAATAATTGGGTTTCCCAACCCCCCAAAACCCCCCCAAAAAAAAAAAAAAAAAAAAAAAAAAAAAAAAAAAAGATGAAAGAGAGGACCGTTTTCTTTTCTTTTTCCCCATGCTAAAAAAAAAAAAAAAACTTTCCCGGGTTCCTCTCTTCCAACGCTCTCCCATGCAAACTTTAGTCGGGGTATCATGTCACTTGCACCACCTATTTGCACCTAACAATGTCACAACTATCTTTCCCTTTTCCTCCTCTGACAAACAATGACAGCGTGTATATATATCAAAAGAGAGAAGACATCAAGCCATCTGGCACCAAGGATGCGCCAGAACCTGGTCAATGTTTGCTCGTGCCTCGACGTTCCGGTCAAGCATCTTCCTGATCAGGTCGATGCTCTCGTCACTAATCGTGTATGGCACTCTTAGATCCCGATCCATGATTTCATCGATGCTGTAAAAGGGGTTCTCCTTGTAGATGATGGTGTAAAGCAAGATCCCCAGAGCCCAGACGTCCTGCTCTTTTCCGCCGTAGGGGTTTCCGGCCAGCACTTCAGGTGCAGCGTAATCTAGAAAAGCTTCTGTTAGCATTGAAATCCCTTTGAAAACAAAAGAAACCGCAAAAAGACTTACCAATAGTGCCAACAAAAACATCAAACGGCCCACTCTTGATATACGCTGCACTTCCAAAGTCGATCAGCTTGATCCTGCCCTCACCATCGAGGATGATGTTCTCGTCCTTGATGTCTCGGTGTACTACCAAAGCCTTGGTGTGTAGATGGTGAATAGCCTTCGCCACCTGGACGAAAATGCTGCGGCACTCTTGCTCGTCCATGTTGGTACGTAACTCGATATAGTCGAAGAGATCCATACCGGGGAGGCCGTGGGGTACCATCTCGATGTAATAATTGACGTCATCCTCGAAGAATGCTTCCATCTCGACTATGTTGGGATGCTTCAACTCATCTCGCTGCAGAAAGTCGAGGACATGGATTTCCAGAGGCACAGTGCCCAATCGCCGATCCCGTGTCCAAGTGTCGACCAATATTCTTCGCTTGGTGACATATTTAAGGACGCGCGTCTCTCCCGTGACCTGGTTGCGCGCCAACTTGACCTGGCCGTAAGCGCCCTGGCCCATTTCTTCGAGAATAACAAAATCGTCGATCGACTTCTTCGGCGGCGGATCTGCCGCTTTGACAGCCACTGCTTGCACTTTGGGCGCTTCGGGGGCCTTCTGCGATCCCACTCCAGTCCACTTGGAAGCGGCACTGATGGCAGCTTCCTTCAGTTGCCGAGCCAAAGAGGATGTAGCCGTCGTGGTTTCTGGCTCCGGCTTGTGGGAATCGTCAGAGTCAGACTGCATCTCTGCTGGCGTATGTGCAGGTGTCTGTCCGGGTGATGGTTGGTGTAGCGGGGTGGCAACGCCAGATAGCAGTGGTGAGGAAATTCCCAAATTCGTACGTGAAGCATGAAGGTGTCTGGAATAAGTGATCCAGAGAGCGTATACCATTTCCGTATGGGGAACCACAAACTTATCCTTGGCTTCCCCAGACTCAGACTCATCATCCTCCACAAGCGCCTCTTCTCGAACCGAAACTTGTTTTTCACTTTTCACCACTCGCATCTGAATGTCGATTTTGAGTTCGGAACCGTCCCGGTGGCGCGCAGGGAGACCTTCAGGGCGCAAGAATCCTGTGGCAGCATCTGGCCGACCCTCCTTGAGCGCAAGAAACGCCGATGCTTTCCGGAATGAATGCTCTGGAATCACAATGCCATCAACAAGTTGAATGCCATCCTCGCTCGTAAGGATCTGTAGAATCTTGTCAAAATTCGGGACCAGGTTATTGATGGACAGACCATCGGGCTTCTCGTGACCAAAAAGTGCGCCACAAAAAACAGAGTTTGAGCTCTTGATCTTGAGAGTTTGTGGGGAGACCACCACAATACCGGCAATATGGGGAAAGCTCGAAACTCTGAGTTCCGTTGTGCCTCTGACCTGGTCAACAGTCGCCGGAATGTTGATTCTGTCACAATTGCGGCATGTGTAGTACTTTCGCTTATTGATTTCGTAGTAGTCGAGCTCGCCAAATTTGCCATCAAAACCTTGTCGCGGGATGCGTGGTATCAGCCTTCCAATGTCCAGACCTGGCTGAAGGGTCTCGTCGCCCCAAATAGGACCCAAGGCACCCGAGAGTTTGGTGATGTTGCCGTCTTCGTCGATGTCCACAAATGCAACGTCTTCGTGGATCTCCTCCAATACCCAGATCAGGCCCACCCTCTTTTCCTTCACCCACAAACTCGCAGCTCCGGTTGCCCCATTTCGTTTTTGGATCGGAACAACATCACCGCACAAAAGCACACCCCTAGATTTGTTGTTGTTGTGGTGAGATTGACCCGGCCTTGGTGGTTTGGGATCGCCATTGTGAATGGTGGCAGGCCGTCGGCCAGCCTTGAGTGCTTGTGAGCGCGAACTAGGCTTACTCAAAAGCTTCGCAGTGATTCCCCCACCTCGAGCACCCAGCAGGCTTTTCGTCTGCGGTGGTGGACTTGGTTGAGAAATCTCCGTTTCCGAGCCATCTCCTGCATCATCGTGTACCCCTTGCTGAAGCTTGCGTGCAAGCCACCCTCTCCTCTCCTCCTGGACGACCTCCAAGATGCCCATTCTTCTAACCTCAGCCTTGGTGACGCCGAACAGCAGGCAAGCAAGATCATTGGCAGACAGTATCGTCCAGGGCGGTTTGGACTCTGTGGTGAAAATCGCCTGCGCTGCAGGCACCCATCGTGTCGAATGAACCGCCGACGGCACAGCAGACGCCGTGTTAAGCATTGGAGAGAAGGGTTGCGATGGTTTGTGCGAAGAGATGTGTTGCGCATGTGCAGGTTCGGTTGCGAGAAAAGGCTGAGCCATGGCATCCAAGAGTTTTTGCTGAACAGAAACATGCGCGGTGTCGGTCATTGTTCGCTTGAGCGTGCTCGGGCGCCTTGATGGTGGGGGCGTTGTCTTTGCCGTCGTACCGCTTTCGTTTGTCGGTGTTCTAGAAGATCCTTCAGAATCCACGTCCTCCGTTACTAACTGAGGCCGTGGCAGGGGCGCGGTGGCTGGCGGATCTTGCATGCGAACGGGCTCGAGCGCCAGTGGGGATATCAGAGGCGTCCTTTCGATAGGCCCGGGACTCTCTGTCCTTGGGATGAAATCCTTTTCAAAGACGTTTTCATCCGTTACCGTCGCTGGACCACTCAAGGGCCCGGTGGGAATGCTGAGGTCCCCATTGGGGATGTTTCCCGCCCCAACCAGCTGTGCCTTAGCCAACAGGTCCAGCATATTCTGCATCTCCACGTCCCCGGTGACTCTTGCTTGCGCACTAGCCATGGCTGCGCTGGAGGAGACCGACCAGCCCATCCTGTCCTTCATGAACTCGATTGAGCGCTTCAAGACATTCTGACGATTGTGCAAGACGTCTTCTGACTGATGCGCAAAGGAAAATGAATGCAAAGACTCGGATGGGAAGCGATTGAGATCTTCGGTAAAAGACGGGGACGTCGGACCTGGCGAGAGAGGTACTGGCGAATGAATATGAGCGTCCAACATGGTGGAAACAGACGACGATCTTGTCAATGCCCCAAGGGATGGTGCCCGGCTAGACGAGGAGGGCATCGTGGGAGCTCGAACGGGATTATGCTGCTGGCGGATTTTCCTGAGCCCTGAAAGGCCCAGGCCGTGATCGTGGTCCGTCATGATGGAGCTCCTGAAAGTGATGAGAATGTCAGCCTTCTGCCGCAGTCATAGACGAAGCTTGGGTGAGCAATTCTGGTGTGACAAAGCGCAAACACAGAGCTTCTGGAACAAGACAGCAACGACCCCTTCCTCTCCCTATCTGCCTAGAGCTGACCTTGTAATAGTGTCATATTCAGAAGCAGCGGCGCCGGCATCAAAGGAGAAGCGAATGCGAGCCTTCTCCGAGTTGTCGTGCACTAGCCCTAGATTGCCCGTGCTTCTGTTTTTTGGGATTTGCAGCGTTGGCGAAAGTCTGGCTCGCCCGCGTTCCTCGCCATCGTCTCGTGTATCGTCGCCTGTGGCAGGACACCCCACGGGTTGTCAGCAAACGAACTCGAACAAAGACAACGGCTTCATTCCGGCCTGTTTACGCTGCCGCGTGGTAGAGACCAACCACCTAGGGCAACATTTTTGAAGGACTGAAAGGGAGACAGCGCAGCGCATTGCTCACCATTGTTTTGGTTTCCACCATAGACGCCGAGCATAATTGGCGCAAGCAGTGCCTGGTCGGGTTTATCGAGCAAATATTGATATGTGTGGTTTCGTTTTTAAATGGCCGAAGCAGCGCTGTTGTTGGAGAGGAAGTAAGACTCGTCGTTGGCGGGGTTGCAAAGAAACTGGAAGTCGTCCAGTGCCGTGTCGCTAGGCGGCTCGCTACCCTCGGCGGCGTTCTTACAAGAGAAGGGGGGGATGGGGGAAGCTTCGGGGTTAAGAAAAGTTCTGCCCGGGATGAAGTTGGGCCCTCAGGTTGATTATGGTTCTTTTTTAGCTCCAAAGACGGACGGGCTTGAGAAAACAAGCTACTATCTAATTCACTTATAAGTGGAAAAGCCGTCGGAAGTGAATTGGAAAAAGTGAATGTGAGCGATCGATGGGGGTTTTGGCAGGGCTGGCTCTCGCAAGATTTTGATGTTGGAGCGATAGGGCTGTCGACGCATTCGCTGCTGAGCGAACTGATGAGTGACGGGAACTGGTCCTCCAGGTTTATTATGCAGCGGCGTTATCTCGTTTTTCTCAGTCGCGGCTGGTTCCAAAAAGGCGCGCTGTGCTACTCTGTCAGATGCTCTTCAACGTTTTCTGGACCCCGAAGCGGATATTGCACGTTTTCATTCACCCAAAGATTTTGTCAAAATGGAAAACTCTTGGAGGTTTTTGGGCCTGTCATTCCATGCCCGGGGGGGGCACTCTGCACATACTATTTAGCGGGATGCCCCCGAACCTTGGATGCCCAGGATGCATGACGAGAGCAAAGATGGGGCCCACCGCGGAGCTCTTTTTGGCCACATCTTGAATACAGTATGCGTACTGTAGATAATAAGTCGGCGGGCAGCAACGCAAGAGACCTGATCAACCCGATGCCCCTGACCTTTGGGCGACCCAATGTATCCACTGGAAACTGGCTTGTTGTTCGTCGGTTGGAACGCAGTGGAATCTGGGAACGTTCGATATTCTACAACGATAAATGCCTTAATTGGGGTATTGGGCGGGCATGCAGCCGTGGCATCACTGACTGACTGACTGTCAAAATATTACATATTGTCAGCGAGTCTACCTAGGTACACTACAACACCCTTTCCTGCAACATTTCAAGACTCTCTCGCCAATCGGGTACTTGCAGCCGGTTCAAAGTTTGTATTCCCTTGTTGTACAACCCTCGACCAGGCGGTTCGTTTCGCCGTCTCACTTTTTGTTGCTGGAACATGGACAATTAGATCGGCGGCCCAAGATCAAGGACGGACAATGGCCGTCACCGTGTCTTACAGCGAGATCCACACTGTGACCCTGATCCAGCTTTTTCCATTCCCCCTCTTCCTTCGTGAACATTTCTGTCCCTGCTTTCGATCAACGGCTGTCGCGCGCAGCTCGGAAGTCATGTGAAAAGAATAGGAGGATGCCGCGAAACAGCCTTGATTTTTGTTTTGCGTGTCCCGTCTTCTCAACATCCACATTCCATGCCCTACTTCCTTTGGGAGGTTCACCAAGCCTCGGCCATCAGCTTTTGCAGCAGCAAACCCACCACGCTCAACGCACACTGACGTCGCGATAGCACGATATCAAAGAGCATAACAGCCCGACAGGGTCATCGCGCAGGCTTTTCCGCATCTTGGATGAAGATCATTTCCAGGATCTGTCCTTTTCTCCGAGACAGCTATATACTAGGGGATCGTACGGTATTCAGAACCCCGAAAAACTTGGACGACACTGACGCTTTTCTCCCTTCGCTCCCGATATTCCTCACTGAACAATAGATTTATTTATACATAGGAGATGACATTCGAGACCCCTTTTCTGCGGCAGCCCCCATATGGGTTTCCGGTTTCGCTGTGATACTTTATTAGTCTTACAGAGAGGTAATAGGCTCTCATTACCCCAGCTTCTGCTTAGAAAAGCGCTCCCCTCGCTACAACCTGAACAACCCCCCGCTACCAAATGCTCGGGGTCGGTGGTGGGGTGTTTGGATCATGGGACAACACAGTCAGCTGCCTCGACTCCCCACCTACCATGTGCTAACCCACACAATGACCGTTTATATGAGGCGATGGATCACTTGGTTTTGCCAGCAATGCAAATTTCCTGCCCTCGGAGCGTTTATAACTGTTGTCTAAAATGTGGACTCGATCTCACGGTAGCTTCAGGTTGCCAAGAATCCGAACAACGCATTCCGGGGAACAAACGGGTTTTCCATTGAACAGATGAACGAACGCACGGGAATGGGCGGCGCGGGAGGAGTTCTCTCGAGGTTCGACGCTCGGGCCTTGAACAGATTCAACCCCACGTTTCTGGGCCTCATTTCGGGGTTAACCCTCCGTTCCGGTCGTCGGGTTTGGCGACCATGTGCCGGCCGTCCCCGGTGAAACGGTCGGCACCATGCTTGGGAACACGATTCGCAATAGCCCCGGGAAAAGATTTGATCTCGTGAACAAACCTCTTGTTCACGTTGTTCCTCGTCCCATTCCCGTCCTTGCAAAGAGACCGGTCAGGTGAGAATGTTGTTTTCGGCGGGTCAATCCTTGCTGCCACTGCTTTCTCCTTACGGCATTTCAATCATCTGGTTCCTCCAAATTGCTTTTCTCGTCAAATCTCAGTAATTCTCACCTTGTCAGTCTTGTATCTGTTGTCGACCAACAAGAAGGACAAGAAATGGTGGCAGACCAACATGTGTAAACGCAGTGCGCTTCTGCCTCTACCCAGATGGTACTTTGGGGGCGGTCGTCCTGCAGATACCCTAGGAATTCCGGGTTCAAAAGATGCCTTTTAAGCGGCTGAAGCGATGGGTAGCACAGCGAATCAACCGACCAGACGGGCGAACCACCACTTCGATGGGCTCACAAGGGGGCATGAAGGATATGCAATGGGAATTCCTCATTGGAAGGCTGCATTTACGCAGGGTCCTGCCACATTCCGATTTTCCCATCTCCCCGTCCGCCTTTCCGCATCCCGCACCCATCCGCCTTCTGAACACTGTTGCGGCAGGGTACTTTGAACATTCACGGGCATACTCAGATCTCCAGGGTTGGCGCTCATCGCTCTCAACACACACACACACACACACACACACACACACACCGCTTTATCTGATTATATCTGTCCAAAATCCCTGAAGCCCAGCTTCGTCTTCTCTGACCGCTCGAAGCGGCGGCAGTGTCACGATGGCGAATTACCTAGCGATACGGCAGGGTAAGGGGTGTTGAGTTGGGAGCGAACGAAAAGAAACGGTCACCAGTCGGCCGGTCACCCCGTCCCACACTAGAGATTTGCGGTAGGTATCATGCCCCCTGACTGCTTTTGCCTGCTGACCACCATGATGACAATATTTTCGTCGTAGATCACACAATAGATAGCGACGGCAGCTATCCTTTGCAGACCATGACTTCTTTGTTGGCTGAACTTCAGTTACTTGAGAGACATTCATTGGTGGGCCGAGACATTATAATCCATCAAACCAGAAAGATAAGATAAAGACCCCTGCTACGGTTTGTTGTTGTTGAGGTGGGCGGGGGGAGGGGTTGTCCAGAAACTCCCAAGATAATCAACGACGACCAATCGTCGAGGTTGCTTGCAAGTCACGAACAACATGGAGGTGCCACGAAGACAGATCACATAGAGCCTGACGGGAGAGCACCTGGCTCGCTTTTTGATCCAGGTGATTGCAGGACATGTCGTGTGCTATCAACAGTCTGCTCTTGATCCGGGCCATCAAGATGGAAATCCGCATCTCCATGACCCCTCCACCCCCTCCATCTGGCATCTCCGCCTCTTGATGCGCGCAGATGCAGGGAAAATGGTGCAACCACACCATCCAAAATGTAAGATGCTGACTTTTTTCTCTCGCTTTTATTGATGATTGTGTTCCCAACTTGGCTGTTTTCGAGATGCGAATCTGGAACACCAAGATAAGGCAGATAGATACTTGCAAGCTGCCGAAGGCATCTACCTAAGCGCCCATTGGAGAGACTATCTTATTAGGTTTGGGTGGTGAGGTGGCATCCATCTGAACCAGATATGCAGACAAGCCCGGTGGTGAATAAAAGGTAACAAAACCGAACGGCGAGCGCATGTGAGATGAATGTTATATTCATCAGAATGACCAGTCCGCTCCTGCTTTGCCTTTTCCCAACGTTGTCGACCTGATTTTCTTTCTTCAATAGTTATTAGCTTGATTCTCTCGCTGTCGCTCACAACACCCCAAGGCTGTGTGGGCATTCTCTGCTCCAACAACGACGGGAAGAAGAACAAGCCATTATTTTATTCTTCGGAACTTCCGGGGCTGGAAGATCGCATTTCGAGTCTGGCTAGACTTTTTTTTTTTACCCCTCAGTCTGGGTCCAGGCACGTCCAATCCGGGAAAAGGCACGACGGCGGATCAGCGCCCTGACATCCGCCGGTTTGGACCACTGGTCGTCGATGCTTCGCCTTCTCAGCTCCAACTTATGTACAGCCCTGGACTTATCAAGGATTCCCCAACGATCTTCTTGGGAGACCGCATTCCCGAGTGATTTTATCCTTCCCTCCTCCTCTTTTGGGGAAGGTGATCTACCGCATCCTCGGCCGTGCGGGTTGCGGATCTGTAGGTAATACCACTCTTGATAGATGGAAAATATCTCAACATTTGGATGAAAAAGAAGAGACTGAATCAGGACTTCCGTGCTTTCGCCCACCTGCGCCTCCGCTCGTGGCCCTTCAACTAGTCAGGGAAAGCTCAAAGAGTTCGCAGTGATTTGACGCCACGCTCCAAAAGTCCAGTTCATTGTGCTTTTGTCTGAAAGCCATCGGGTGCCCCTGCAGCACCGTGTTGCTGTGTTGTTGGAGCTGGAAACATCCCCCACCCCCACTACGGTAACTAGGTATCGATATTGAAACCCTGGACCCCTACCCAACAACGCCACCACCCCCCGGCTCGCTCGTTGCCGTGTGCTGCAACTGGAAGGGAGGAGGACTGGATCCAAAAGAAATAATGGCAGAAGGTAGGTAACAAAAAGCCATCTTTCAATACTTCGTATAACTCTTCTCTTTTATTTTGTTTCCCTTTCTACAGAGCCAACTGTTGAATGGCTTGTTTCCCCTCTTTCATGTGCAAGTTGTAAAACCCAAAACCCGAATTGACCATCTCCGTCCCAGTCGCGCTCATGGCCGACTCCGATATCTCGACTTATACCTACCCAGAAATGCCGTCGAACCCCCCAACTCCGGGCGGTGTTCGGGCGACCGACGGCACAATGGAAAACGGGGCAGACCACCTGCACAAGGGGAAACGGAAAAAGCTGCTTCGTGGTCTACAGCGTATCTCGTCCTCGCCGAGTCTACGACGCTTTGGCCGTGCAAGGTCGTCGAGCAGTCCTTACAGCAGCACAAACGCCCTGTCCTGTGTAAGCCTGACCTCGAGTCCGTCCCCGTTCGGCCAGCCGAGCAGCAGTTCGTCGTACTTCTCCCACATACCGTCGAGTGATCTGTCTACCGCTCCGACATCGATCGCGCCGAGCCCCTCCGGTGAGCTCTCCTGGCTCAGTGGGGACGAATCCGGTCTGCCCATTCGCAAAATCGAACACCCCCTTACAGGGGCAATCACAGTTTCGCTGCCAGCAGAATTCAGAAAGAAGAAGACGAAATTCAATTTATGGGGTTCAATGCCCTCCGAGATCAAGATCCGCGTTCTCTCCTTTCTTTCACCCAAACAACTCGTCCGAGCCTCTCGGGCATCCAAAGACTTCCACCACATGTGCTTTGACGGTCAACTCTGGACTTGCTTCGACGCTTCCAAGTTCTACCAAGAAATACCAGCTGGGTCGTTGGCCAAGATCATCGAGGCGGCGGGGCCGTTTGTGAAGGATCTCAATCTTCGAGGCTGTGTTCAAGTCGAACACTACAATCACTCGGAGGCCTTGGTCAAAGCTTGCAAAAATCTGACGACAGTTAACTTGGAAGGCTGCCGGAATATTCAACGAACAACCCTACACAGTCTGCTCAAGACGAACAGCCAACTGATCAGCCTGAACCTCACCGGGTTACCCTCCGTCCATCTCACGACCTGCAAGATCATCTCCCGCGACTGCCCACAGTTGGAGAGCTTCAATGTCTCAGGCTGCAAAGAGGTGGATGCTCGAGGAATCAGATTTATCGTGGAAGGGTGCCGTAAGCTAAGAGATCTCCGCGCAAGCGCAATCAGGGGGTTTGGCGACATGGACACCGCCAAGGCTATCTTCGAGACCAACAATCTCGAAAAACTTGCGCTCAGCGGCTGCACCGACCTGACCGATGCCGCCTTTCGGATGATGATCTTGGGGCCCGATCCCGAGTTCGACATTTTGTCCGGGAAGCCGCTGGTCACCCCCCGCAAGCTCCGGCACCTCGATCTCACCAAGTGCTCCCGACTCACCGAGAACAGCGTTAAATCCCTGGCAGATATGGTCCCCGATCTGGAGGCATTGCAGCTCTCTGGCTTGACGCACGTCACCGACGCAGCGCTGGAACCGATCCTCGCATCGGTTCCCCGGCTTACCCATCTCGAGGTAGAAGACCTCAACGAGCTCACCAACACCCTCTTCTCGCAACACCTGGTCAAAGCCCCTTGCGCGCCCCGCCTCGAGCACCTCAGCATCAGCTCCTGCGAAAACATCGGCGACACCGGCATGTTGCCGGTCTTTCAGCACTGCACCGGCCTCAAGAGCGTCTACATGGACAACACGCGCATCAGCGACCTTGTCTTAGCGGAAGCCGCCACCATGGTGCGCCAGCGATCCCTCCGAAAACCCCGACAATCCTCTCTCCCCGTGGCTACTTTGAATCTCGTCATCTACGACACCAACCACGTCACTTGGGCCGGCGTCTTGCAAGTGCTGAGCACCAACGCCGAGCTGCTCAAGCCTAGGGCGTCTGACAAGTCGAACGTGGTTGTTGTAGATGATTCCACCAAACAACCCGCTCCGCTGCCCGCAGAAATCATAACGATGAAGTGCTTCCACACGTGGCAAATGACGGTCAACGAGCACACCAGACGAGTCCTGAAGGGGGACTTGGCGTCGGCCAATGCCCTGGCCAAGAAATGGGTGGATCATATGCAGACCACCGAAGAGGCGGGCTTTGGCGGAAGACGAAGGAGAAGACGCGCGAGAGAAGCCCAGCAGAATCTTGATGCCGAGGGTGTAAACGGAATTGCTGGTGGGGGGAGAAGACGGGCGGCGACCACGGGGTCTGTCTGCGCAGTGATGTGAAGCTTGAGTTTTCTCACACCCAATTGGAAAAAAATAGGGGCTGGTGGTGGTGGGTAGCGCGCGCCTTACCCACCAGCCCCCCCTGAACTGTTGCCTAGGCAACAAGAAATTGGGGGGGGGGGGGTAATTCTCACCCCTTTCACACACAACGATGGTGAATTTTGGGAACCATACCTTTAGAAAAGGTCTGAACGGTCAGGAATCACCACATATTCCTCCAAGGCACATATGGCCGCTCTCGAGGGTAGACGAAATAGACAGGAAGTTTTGGCGAGCAAAGTTGGGAGGCACCCACCACCACCAGCAACTTTACTTTCGAAACATACAACATCAACACACACATAACATACGATTATCAATTTTTTTTTTTCTTTCTTTCTTTCTTTTTTTTTCGAGAAACAGACTTTGCTTTTGGGATCTAGACTACACACAGTTCTTTTTCAGATTGGAGGAGGAGGAGGGGGGAGGAACAATTCCTTACTACTTTCAGACCAACACCACACCACACCCCATCACATACACCACTTTCTTATTCTTTCTTCTTTCTGTTTATCACTTTCTTTTTGCATCTTGTTTTCGGGTAGAAAGCATTGGAGTCTTCAAGGATACAGGCAGGGGAAGCAAGGATCTGGCGCGTTTTTATGGGATTTTGAGTGGGCGTTTTCTCGTTTATATGGTATCTTGTGGTTTCTTTCGAGCCGGTTACAAGACAGATTTTTTGGGTTGGTGGGTTGGGTTGGGCTTTTGAGCGTTTGCTTTCTTTCTTTCGGTTCAGGTTAGATACATTGCTACGTTTCGACTTGTTTTCTCGGTTATTCAAGCGAAGAAGATTTCCTTTGAGAGATCAATATATAAGTTTTTGCATATATACTTTCTGGGTCTGAACACACACGATGCATTCGATGGGGAGTAGTAGAGTGAGTGAGGTACTATATTGCCAGTTGTGTCGATTTTGCGGTGCGGGACGATTGTATTTGCATGTGTCCCCCGAGGCTTGCTGACCCATCCAGAATCGGTGCTGGGGGTGGTCAGGGGATGGGGACGTTATTTCCTTTTGATGCGGAGGAGAGGTTCTGCCCAGGGGTGGAATTGAGTGAAGGGGAGGATATCAAGGGCGAGAGTCTTGGGACAAGTAATTACGACTTACGAATATACTCAAGCTCTCTCTGCTATGCTGTTGCTCACTGTGGTAAGTTTTCGAAATATGGTACATTATATCATGTTCAACTGGGCAAGGAAGGTCCCGTTGATTGTGGTGGACATGAGATCCCATGTTTTCTCGACCATCCCAGAGTTCAGCTGAATATTTATTACCCTTTGAAAGACCCAGCTGCAGGAGAGCAAAGTCACATGATAGCTAGTCCTAATGCGTGACGAGGTACATGGCTGAAGAGACGAACAAGCAAGCATGGCAGTCTCGTGGTGCGGGGAAAGGGGAAACAGTGTGGCTGTTTGCTCAACAGAATGCCATTGAGATGTGTGTGTGGGGGAGACTGATGAGGGTCGGTTGCTCTCGCATAAGCGAAGAGCCACTACTGCGAGAGCAGAGACAACTTGCCATTGTTTATCCCCTGGCGAATCCTAGGGTTTATTATATGGGGATTACAAGCGGTCTGTATCATTGGCTAGATTCGCGTATACTAAGGCGACGAAAAGCGGTTTAGAAATCGTGTAAGCGGCGAGGGAATTGTTGGCCAGTGTGTTATGTTAGACAACTGAGGGTAAGAGACAAAAGAACCTGATGATCTGACTCCAGATAGGTAGGTGTGAGTGAAAAGAGGTGTGCGTTGTATCCGCCGGCGTCGTTGACCAGTCGGGGAATGGCGGGATCTGAGCCGGTCTGGTTGTTTGCTTCTCTTGACGGGAGAGGGAGCAGTGTTGAGCAGGTTCCCGCAAGGTGACAGAGAACAGGTATGGGTTTGAGCAGCCATACTCCCTGATACCTACCTCCAACTAGAGATAGCTCGATATTGCCTGGTCATAGGCAGAGGTATCCTTCCCCCCGCTTTCCGGCCTGCAAAAGTGCAGAATCAGTGGTCGCACAGCATATGTCTGCTCTTTGGGTCTATGCAGGCCGAGTCATCTGTCGCGGGGTGTTCCTTGTACACAAACGGGATGTCAACCCCGCCCTGGCCGTGCGTGGTGAATGCAGCCGGGGCTGCGGCTTTTGGTTTCCACCCGTGGTTGACAGCTTGACGTTGACTGAAGAGAACCTATGCGGTGAATGGGATAATCTCTGTCTTGTCCAAAGCAGAAAGGAGACTCGTCCTGTTACAGCAGTAAAGAAAAGCAAATCTACCCGCATGCTGGATGAGAGAGAGGGTAACGGGCGATACAACTCTGTTTCTCTTGGTCGAAGGTGGGTTGGAGGCACAACCCCCACAATTGACAGGACGAGAAAGACAAAATACAGACAGTTTTGGGGGGATGACACGCAAGACTCGACGCGCGACTCGGTCGTCAAGAGTTGTTACTCGTCAGTGGTTCGGCCAATGGCTGTTTGATTTTGTCCCTCGAAGTGGGATGAACGAGAGAGTTCCCTTTCGGTTTAGGAAACCGAAAGAACAAAGAAGAGGCATACAGATATCAACCGTCAAAACAACAGGACTGAACCCCACGTCGACCCACCAGGTTCCCCTTGGGCCCCTGGGGTCATCTGAAAATGGGGTCGTGGAAGGAAGCTGTCATTAAAGATTCTAGAATGTATATGCGGTGGATAAGTAACGCAGTAGGGCTGTACCGAAATTATCCACTTGTCTAGGGGAATGTCAATGGAGTGTCTCAATGTGACGATAGCTGCTGTCGTTTTCGGTCGAGGAAGCCTGTTAAAACTGTTGGAATAGGAAATGGGAAAAAAGTGACTAGACCGGTTGCGGGGGACTGAGGTGCCGTCGAGTCCTCCGAAAGCCGGTGGTTGTGATGGTTTTGATGGTAGTAGGTGGAGAGGGGTACAGATGGACATGCTGCTTCCCGCCTGTGTGATCAGCTTTGCACGAGGCACAGGAGCTGCAATTGGCAAAAGATGTGACGTGCTGCTTCTGTTCTCATTGAGAAAAAAAAAAAAAAACAGAAAAATCTGTGAGGTTGGGGAGACGCAAGTGACGAGGGTCGGATCGAGGAATGAATGAGAGAAGCGGATAGGGAAACAAGCAGGAAGCACAAGCCACTCAAAGCTCAAAGCTCCTTGGTGGGTCCGGTGAATGTGAAAAAGTGTGGGGAGCATGAAGATGATGCTTGATGATGATGCTCACCCTGTTCCTCACTTCTTCTGAAGGCTAAAGAAGTACTTTGATTGCTTTGATACTCTGTCAATCTATGAGAAGAGTAAGTATTCGTAGAAGAGTCTTTTATGCGTACTTGGATGAAGCTAGGAGATGAAGGTGGCCCAGCTCGAGACTACATACATATAACAAAATGCGTCCGTCCCAATAATTACAGGCAGGATACCGATGTAAGGTAGTGTATGTACGCAATCGGTACAGGGCACACATGAACCCCACTTTTGGCAAGCCGGGACTGGTCTGCCGATGGCGATGTCCAATTTTTCACCACGCGCAACAGCCCACCAGGGCGCTCCCACCTTTCTACTGTAGCGGGAGCTCCAGTGGATTGGACCACTCACAGCTCGCGCTGGCCCCATTTTGGGATTTTTTTTGGCCGTTTCTTTGAGACGGCGCTGCTCTTCGCCTCTCTTCACCAAAAGCTTTCCTCCTCCAACCTTCAACCCCTCTTTTCCTCTCTTCCCAACTCCTTCTTCTCTCTTCAAAGGCTACAATTTATCCCATGTGGTAAGGCGACGAGGAAACAATACTTCCTTACCTTCCATCACCCCATCCTCCTCCTCTTTCCGACCTTGACCTTCTTCTCATCCGGTCCCTTCCCCGAAGCATCGTCAACCCTGCTTCTCCATCTCAAGTGTCTCTCCGTTGCTGCCCTGGTTCTTGCGATCCATCCTATCTTCGGACCCGCCTCCCACAACCTCGCTAAGCAACCAAAGTCGCAAAAAAGAAGCAACTCTTCCATTGGGCCTTTCTCCACCGCCTTCTACAACAGGTATGTTACTGCCCATACAAGCTCATCTGCCCCGCCATGACCCGGCCAGGGTAGCTTGAGATGCCGTGGCGCGCCGTTTCTCTCTTGCATCTTCCTCATCTTCCTTCTCCAAGTTCATACAGAGAAAAATATCAATCGTAGCAGGACCATTGGTACTGCAAGCTCTTCCCCTTGAAGTGTAAACGTCAGCCGAGTTCTACTGCATTGTTTTCCTGCGAGCCTTTGAACCTTAACCACACACTTTGTCAGAAGCTCTCTAACACTTCCCCGTAGCTTCTCCCCAATTACCATCAACCATCCAGCAACAATCCGATTTAAGAGAGCCTTCTCCTGTCGCATACCTCTCCATTGCCCATATTCTCGCTCTCCATATCCCACTCCTCAACCACATCTCCGACTACCGATCAATTCCGTCAAACAGCAACCATGTCTGCCACTCAAGACTCTGTCCCCTCCAATGGTGCTGATCTGAGCGACGCCCTCGATAATCTTAAGGTCAGCGACGACGAGGCTCGTCTGGGTCCCAACGGAGAGCCCGCCCCTAAGACCGACGAGGAGTACGCCCAGACGCAGATAACTCTGCGAGCAATCGTCTCCTCCAAGGAGGCTGGTGTCATTATTGGCAAGGGTGGCAAGAATGTCGCCGACTTGCGTGATGAGACTGGTGTAAAGGCTGGCGTCAGCAAGGTTGTGCAGGGTGTCTATGACCGGGTTCTTACCATCACTGGTACCTGCGATGCCGTGTCTAAGGCCTATGCCGTTGTTGCTCGGGCTTTGCTGGAAGGCGCCCCGGCCGTGGGCATGGGAGGTGTCGTTCCCACGAACGGAACCCACCGTAAGTTTACCTTCGCCGCTCGTGTAACCTCTTTCTCAAGCAATATGCTAATATCGTTTCGTAGCAATCAAACTCCTGATCTCGCACAATCAGATGGGTACTGTCATTGGTAGACAGGGCCTCAAGATCAAGCATATTCAGGATGTCTCTGGCGTGCGTATGGTTGCCCAGAAAGAGATGTTGCCGCAGTCTACCGAGCGCGTAGTCGAAGTTCAGGGCACTCCCGAGGGCATTCAGCGGGCTACCTGGGAGATCTGCAAGTGCCTCGTTGACGACTGGCAGAGAGGCACCGGAACTGTCTTGTACAACCCTGTGGTCCGCACCGGTACGACCACTGGCGCTCCTGCGATTGGCACCCCTAGCAGCGGCTACCAACAGGAGAGGGCTCCGTACGGAGGTTCTTCCCGTGTCACGCGGACTGGCAATGGTGCCGACTTCAGCAACGGCGGTGCGCGCCAGTACAACCGTCGTTCTGATTCGGATGCCGCCACCCGTGGCCCTCCTCTTCAAGATGAGAATGGAGAGCCCATCCGGACAGAAAACATCAGCATCCCCGCAGATATGGTGGGCTGCATCATTGGACGTGCTGGATCCAAGATCAGCGAAATCCGGAAGACTTCTGGTGCTCGTATCTCGATTGCCAAGGTGAGCATAGCTCTGTTATAATCATCCTTTCCTAATGTCCATCACTAACAGACAAACAGGCCCCCCATGATGACACGGGCGAGCGCATGTTTACCATCATGGGCACTGCCAAGGCCAATGAGACTGCGCTCTACCTCCTCTATGAGAACTTGGAGGCGGAGAAGATGCGCCGCTCACAGCAACAGAGCGGTCAAGCCTCTGAGTAGGGCGAAGAGGAGGACTTAAAGGTGTCCAGACTGTAATCTTGCTTATACGGTGCGACTGCTGGAGTTGCAAAGAGTTGGGATTTTCACGAGCTGTGTCTAGCTTCTGGGCGTTTCTTTCCTCTGGTTTACGGGTCGGATTTGGCAGTCCCTCGCTTTACGGGTCATTTCCAGATTCGACAGCCGCAAGGCGTATTATTTGGTGGGCAGGGGTACGATGTGACGACACTTTCTTACCAAAAGCATTTCACCATTTCACCGGTCTGCCTTGTTTCCAGGACCGGAATCACTCCCTCATTTACCCACTGTAATCAGTGGCAACCGATAGGCTATCGAACAATATGGCAACACCACAATAGCAGTAATGCGACCTTACCTCAGGGTGCGGACTAGCTGCGGAAACGTCACGACGCACTCGCATCTCATACCTACCTCCCTTGCTCTTATTCGAGTCCGGCTTCCGGTCATCACAAAATCGGGCATCAGTCTAACAGTCCGCGTCGACAATTCCCCCATCTGCCCACCCTTTTATCGACATGCTTTCTCGCCTTTGTATCTCGTTTTCCGCCGCAACCTCGACGCTTGGACTTTCCCGAACATCATCATCAAAACCGCCGCGACCAGCCATTCTATCTGTTGCTGGTTTATCTCCTTACTCCTGGAGCAATAGCAACAGGTGGTACGCTTGTGCTTTGCTCTTCGATACTAGCCCTGGGTTCCAACATGTGCCAGATTGCTCGTCAATTGCATCGTCGAATCTTGGGGGATGTTACAGACGGGTATTTTTGGTAGATAGGACTAGGTCAAATACATAAACATCGAGGCGATCCAGCTGTGCTTTTCTGTGTGACTTGGTGTGAAATGTTTGGAACTTGCTTTGTATCAGTTGGACAAATGGCGAGTCATTGCGAGCGGATGCTACCGTTCAATGAGATTGGACCATGGCGATCGAAGTCAATTGGTAACAGATTCAACAAATCCGTGAACCCGGGGCGTTCCCCGGATTTTTGATGGAAAACAAATAAAACCGGCGCCGGAGTCCGGCACCTGAACCGCCCTAACGGGACGGCAGCCGCTGAAGCGGCGGAAAAAGCGCGGATGCTAAGTGGGGGGCGAAGCACACGTCACTAAAATAGGTTAGTGGGTTAGCGGGCGATCAGGGGCAGAATTTCAGGGTTCCAGGGGGGCAGGGGGGGGGGTTCATCAGGCCTGGGCCTCTCTCTTTTTTTTTTTTTGGAGAAGCCACCCTGTCCCGATGACATCTTGCTCGCGACTTGGATTGCTTTTTTTTGTTGCATTGCGAAAGAATGCGATTTGGCCAGATCTCTTTCGAATAGTCATGTAGTAAAACGCTCTCCAGGTTTTCAACGTCCACATTCACTCACTCACATTTGCCCTCGGGGGGTTTTTTTTTTTTTAAATGAATTTCAATCTTGTTGTTTAAACTTTTGCGCAAAAGTGGGCAATTTGAGGAGTGGTGTCTTTTGCGCGCGCGCTCACTTGCTGGCACGATAGAAGGGGACAGGACAGAGACAGAGAACTACGAGAGAATGGCGCGCACAAAACAGCCGCCTCTTCGGCGCGAACCGAGCTCCGAGCTGTACACGGGCGAACACGATCGCGATCGCGCCGCGACGGAGCTGAGGAGGACGGCGAGCGGAAGGGAGGATAATGCCGTGCTGGCGGGAACGGCGGCGCCAGCAGCAGAAGCAATTAACGGGACGGCATTGAAAGCGGCAGCGAAAGCAAAGAAGGAGGCGGGCGTGGTGACGCTTATTATCGATGTTGCGGGAATCTATGCCTCGTTGTACGTTTCCTGTCTTCCTCCTCCTCATCAAGACAGCATGGCTAATGTGAAAACAGCTTAACATGGGCCTACCTCCAAGAGAAACTAACAACCACCACCCACGGCCCTGCTTCCTCTCCTGAGCGGTTTAAATTTTCCGTGTTTTTACTTACGATCCAGTCCCTCTTCGCGGGTCTCGGGGGGCTGTTATTCACCTACATCTCCACGCCCCGCGGCAGCCCCGTGCCGCCTATGATCCCGTCGAAAGCCATCTTGCCCCCGCTGTTGCTGGTGGCATTCACCAACGCCCTCGCCGCGCCCTTTGGGTATGCCGCGCTCGCTCACATCGATTACATCACGTACATCCTGGCGAAATCGTGCAAGCTACTCCCTGTCATGTTCTTGCACATCACTGTTTTTCGAAAACGGTATCCGCTATACAAGTACTTGGTGGTAGCGGCCGTGACTTGTGGCGTGGCGGTGTTTACTCTACATTCCGGGAGCAAGAAACATAAACCCTCGAACCACAGCGGGCAAACTGCCTGGGGGATGTTATTGCTCGGAATCAACCTCTTGTTTGATGGCTTGACGAATTCTACTCAAGACTACATTTTCACGACGTACCAGCCTTATTCTGGACCGCAGATGATGGCCGCCAACAACTTGCTCAGTTCGGTGGTGACGGGGGGTTACTTGCTCCTCAGCCCCTGGCTCGTCCACACGGGTTTGGGCGAGTGGTTCGGCATGGACATCACCGGCGGCGGCGGAGGCGAATTAAAAGCCGCCCTGGATTTCTTGGGACGCTACCCGACAGTGTGGAGGGATGTTCTTGGTTTTGCCATTTGCGGGTGTGTTGGGCAGGTGTTTATTTGTAAGTTCTTCCCCCTCCTTGCCCCCCTTTGAGTGTGTTGCTAACAGAAAAAAAAAAAAAAAGTCCACACCCTCTCAACCTTTTCTTCGGTCCTCCTCGTCACGGTGACCGTCACAAGGAAAATGTTCACCATGATCCTGAGCGTGGTAGCGTTTGGTCACCGCTTGTCCCAGATGCAGTGGCTCGGCGTCGGTCTGGTGTTTGGCGGCATCGGTGTCGAGGCCCAGATTGCACGAAACGAAAAACTTGCCAAAGAAGCGGCCAAGAAAGCTGCCAAGTTGCAGAGCGAGAAAGCTCAATGATGAGTAGAGCGAAAGCAAGAAATTACATATAGCGTAAAGAAGGGTTTCGTTTCTTCAAGGAGGTTGAACTTTGAAATTTATATATACCATATAGAAAACGAAAGAGGGGGGAGGGGGTGGATAGACAGACAGACAGATCCAGGTCTGGGAGACTGAACTCTGTATACTCTTACCAATAAAACTTACAGACAAATTCATTTATTTTGCCCGGTTGATGACGATTATCTGGAGAAAGCTGAAAGCAGGTACCAGTTCAAAGACTTTGACACAATGTATATATATGAAAATGGCAACAAAAGAGATCTCAAGATTCGATGAAGAAACGACTCGTAGGTCGGTTTCTCTGACTGCTATATAGGTAGGTACGTAGGCAGATAAAATGTTTGTTAATATACAAGGTTACAATTTCAAGAAGAGATCACGACATCTCATCCTCGAAAGAAAAAGAAGGTTTCCAAAAGCAAATTTTCTTCTCTTCCTCCTTCTTTTGTTCGAAAAAAAAGATAACGCCCCAAGCCAAGCCAAGACATTAGGTTTCTCCAACATCATCGTCCGCGGGGGGTGCTGTTCCAAATAAAATCCCCCCCTCACCTTTACCCTCGAATATGTGACGCTCGCAAAGCTTGCTATCCAAAAAAAAAAAAAAAAAAAAAAAAAAAAAAAAAAATTTGTGAAAAATAAAAAAGAATTTGTGAAAAATAGAACAAAACAAATAAAACGACGGCATTATATAGTGATGATGATAGGCTACTATAACTACACCGCTATGCATTTTGACTCAATCCCTTCCTTCTTCGTCGCCGGCAACAATCATAGCAGCTCATCAATAGACCGCACGATCGGGGTCTCGCCCAGCGTTGGCGGGCTCCTCGGGTCTTCATTTTGCATTGGACGACCAAAAGGGTAGAAAGGATCACGAGGAAACATCGTCTCGCGCGGCGAAAAGACCCCATCGCTTGGTGTAGGAGGAACCTCTACAAGCTGCATACCCGCCAGCGCGGGAAGAGCTTGATGCAGAGGGTTGTTGGTCATGACCTCAGCCCGTGGCGACAAAAGGGCAGCGTCGTCCGGGTATGCCCTCATGATGGCCACGTGTCCATCGTCTTGCTTCACGGGTTTGGGTGGCAGGGTAAGACTCAAGGGCGCAAACCCAAAGGTATCCTCCGATTTCTTTCGCTGCAAAGGCTTTGGCGGTAGAGCAAGATTCATGGGTGCGAATCCAAGCTTATTATCCTCGGTTGATTTCTGCCTTTGAAGCGGTTTCGGCGGCGGTGTGAAATGCAGAGGCGCAAAACCAAAAGTACCCTCCCGCTCTGATGAACCAAACCTATGTGCGCCGAAGCCAGGAGATGGGGGCGGTTTTGAGAACGGGTCTGGTGGCGGGAAGCCAGGCGACATTGGTGGCCTCGCTATGTCGAGCGGCGCAAGACCAGGAGAGGGCGGCATCCTCGATATCGAGATCGGAGCGGGCCCTGGTGACCGTGGTGGCTTCGACAAGGTGAATGATCCGAAGCCCGGGGATTGTGGAGGCTTGGATTGCGCAAAGGAGCCAAATCCAGGAGAGGGCGGGGGCCTCGACAGAGAGAGAGATCCGAATCCGGGTGATGGCGGCGCTCTGGTAATCGAAGGGGGAGGAAACCCCGGAGAGGGTGGCGGCCTTGACAGCGAGCTGACGGATGATGCGAATCCAGAATCAGGCTGCGAAGGCATGAGGAGCGAGTCAATATTAAACCGCCCAAACTTGCCAGGGTCTGCCTCATCCTCCTTTTCCGTCCATGAGAAACTCGAGGGCGCGGATGATGGGCCCGGTGAAATCGGCTCTCCTCTATTCGGACTGGAATTTCCCCGCGCCCGTGAAGGGTTCCGGTCCGGACTCGTGGATTTCAAAGCGGTGTCCTCAACAGGCAGAGGCGCCGTGAGCGGCTCCTTTTGAGGCAGTTCAATGTGGTCTGCCGACAGTGTCGCTCTGTGCTTTGTGGGGCTGCGCCCGGTTCGCGGCTTGAAACCGGCACTCGGGGCCAACCTCCTCTTCGCATTCTCCTTTTGGAAGTCCTGCAAACAATACATGAGCCTCATGTTAGGGCTGATCCATCGGCTCTTGGATTGCGCCGCATAGTAAGCGTCGTTCACGCTCAACTCGGGGTTCTGGTACAGGCCATAGGCAATGATTAGACTTGCCGATCTGCTGGCACCCTGTTGGCAGTGAACCAACACCTTCTTCCCTTCCTTGGTTCTTCTCTCAATTGTTTCGCAGAGCGACATGAGATCCTGGCCAATATCGGTATTATGATCCCAAGGCATATGAATGTATTCTGGTTCCTTGAACGATTGAGCCTTGGGTGTCGTAGGGGTGTCAGCAGACGCCTCTTCGGGGAAATATTCCAATGCCGTGGCGAAGCTTGCGCCTGTCGCAGCCGTGTCGGGAATTGGTGAGTCGTCAGCAGGCTTCGCCTCATCATTTGGCTGCTGTTGCTTGCTGGCGCCAATCCCAACCTTGAAGGGATTCGAAACCTCGCGGGCAACATTGATTACCACATCAAACCGGGATGCCTCTTCCGCAGTTGGTTCAAGATAGAGGTAAACCTCATCACCATAGATGGCGATCGGACCGTCGGGATAACCAGGTGTTTTCTGATCCTCATTGTTCTCAACTTCGTGGAAAGGTTCGATTTCATAGGCGACGCGGTTCGCAATTTGTGTCCGAATCGGTGAATCCTCCTCCACAATAGTCGAACCAAGTCCGGGAGCGACGCTGGGCTTTGGCGGGCGCAGGAAAGAAGAGAGTCCAGACTCGTTTCTCTCCAAGACCGTTGGTATTGTCATTCCGCCGGCGGGACCAAATGTGGCAGATTTCAGGCCTGACAACATGTGCGGCGACGACGTCGAGTGCTTCAAGGCACGACGTTGCAAAATAGGCGGGACTGAAGGTGAGCTTGGAATTTCCAATGTCGTTCGGCCAATAAGGTCCGAAGTGCTCGTTTTAAGACTGAGCTGGCTCGGTTTTCTCTTCATCGTAGGAATTTTGGGTTTGATAAAGGAAGGAGAAGATGGTTCTGATACCTCGGTCGAAGATAATGAGCTACCGAAGGGTGGCTGAATTGAAAGACCCTTCATGTTCTTTGGCCGTCTGGGTGCTGGCGATGTCATCGGCCGTTCGAGCGTCGTAGGGCCGGACAGAGAGAGGTTGGCCATGCCGGCCAGACCTCCAAATGACGTTGGCGCAAAAGGTCTGAGAGGGGCCAGATTTACCGGTGAATCGGGTGAAGAAGATGGCGAAGGGTCAGAGAGATCCGAGGAGTCGGTACACGATACCGTAGTCGTAGGCGATGAGTCTGCCGACTCAGCGGTGGACGTGCTGTCGTTATGCTTGTGTACGGACTCTGAGGGCAGGGCACCGGGCCTCGGCCCCGGTTGTGACTCTCGCGGCAACTTGGATTCCTCCATGACCATTTTCGGGTCAACAACCGTGACAGTATTGGATGATGGGTCCAAGAGTCCGTTCTCTACGTCGAAAACAGACATAAAAGAAGGTATTTGATCCTCATACAGCCTGCGAGCAGTGGCTGACGGCATATTCGGTGGTGTTTCTCGAGATGAAAAGCCAAATTCACTTCCCAGTTGACTCGTCCAAGTTTTGGTCGCAAAAGTTGGCCGCCTGGTCTCTAACCTCCCCACCGTCTGATAATCACCAATGGGGCAAAATCACCGCCCAAGGAGTTTCCCCGAGTGTAGAGCAATCAAGCCGCGAAATATAGAACCGAAAGCGAACAAATGCAAATTGGGTCAAAGAGGGACAGCACTGCTGAATCCGTGTCAATATCCCCAAAGTTGCGATGGTATAAGGCGAAATCCTGCAACGTCGTCGTGAAGCAAAATGATCCTCCGAGAAAGCGCAACAGCGCAAGGTCGTTATCGACAAACAATGTCCGTTGTCAAGGTCGAGGGTGAAGTCGACACGAGCGCTTGGTCCTGGTGGAGGCTGGGGGGAAGGTCTTGTCTCGAATACGTAGGTAGAATGCGTGGAGAGACTGCGGCGCAGCCGAGAGACACAAAGGACGAAGGATGAATAGCGCTTGAGAAGAAGAACAGCGGTGACCCAGAATAATGAGGCGTGGTTTGGTCAACACATCGTCCGATTGCGTAGTTCGAGGTGACAAGTCGAAGTCGAGGGGAAGTCGAGGGAGGGCGTCCCGACAATGGCCTTTGGGGTGAGAATGGGAAAAAGGTGGGAAGAAGCAGCAGCGGGGTCCGTCCCTTTGTCTGAAGAACCGAGTTTGGGTATGATTCCCGCGCCGAGTGCCGTTTCGATTCAGTCCCTTGGATTGGACTGCCGAGGGGAAGAATTAAATCAGAAGAAAAGAAAACAGGTGTGCAAAAGGGAGAAAAATCAAAGGCTGTCGAGAGAAGAATTGAATTCAACAAGGATGGGTGTGTTGTGTGCAAATGGACCAAGAAAAGACGGGGATGGCCGCTGCGGGTTGCTGGGTAGGGTGTGGGCGGCAGGTGGCAGTGGGCATCCGGTATTCGTAGCAGTCAACAGAAGGAGAAGCGCTGAAGGAGAGGGGGGGAATGGTGTGAGGGAATGGTGTGAGGTAGGACAAGAAGCCCGGGCTGGGCAGAGAGGCAGACTACGAAGTACCGTACCCTGGAAACCTGAACCCGCTTGCACACACAAGAACATCACATTCCATTCATGGCATCCAGATCCATCTGTGAGCGCGCGCGCCCTCTCTCAACTTTTGGTGCAGCGAGGTGCGGACGGGGGAAACTGGCAAGTCTCTCAGGTTTGGGGGTGAAGTGGGGAGCCATCCATTGGTCCTGTCTGTGGCCGCGTGCAGGGGAAAAGTCGCTAGGTACCTGGTCTGGACCAATGAGACGCTCTTCTTTGCCGTCTCCACCGCCAAAACTGAAAGCGCCGGCGGCTAGCCGCCTCTGCGACTTTGCTTGCTTTCAAACAATCCCATACTATTAATAGCAAGACGGTGCGACTATATTCTGGCCAATCAGACACAAGTTGGTGTCCGACCGCAGAGGAATTGATCTCTTTTTTTGCCCTCGCCCTCGGGCCCTGCGCTTGATTCCTGTTCTGCAACTGTTTGTGGCAGTTGGAAGCCAAAAGCGATCAATAACAACGTTGATCCAGTGCCTATCAAATTCAACTCGCCTTCACGTCGTGTAATTATTATAGAAGTCTTTGCCCCCTTCGAGGAAGCGCTGGTCGAAGATTGCAGTTTCTCTGTGGGACTGTTACTTCTTCTTTGTTTAGAATATGTGCTATTGATAGCGATGACTTTGTAATAAGACTGGCGAGTCGCTACCATTTAGTGTTCCGTCTCACTCTCCCATCTTCATCGCTTTCATCTCAACTCAGGCGCTTATGAGACGTCAAGTGCAAAATGAAGAAGGATTGGGGTCTTTGAATTGGCGCCAGGCGATTCCTGATTAGCCGCTTGTTGTTTCTACATTTGCCTCTCTCGTGCACAACGAAGAAGACCCTTCCATTGTTGGGATTACCTACAGTGCAGTGCAGTCCAGTCCAGTCCAGTCCAGAAGCGAATCCTGTATTCGGGCAGATCCCGCTGGTCTTTCTCGGCGGTCAAACTGTGCCGCACGGCTCCAGAGACAAGAGAACACGCCGTCGACCGTCCTCGTATCAGCAACCATGGCCTCTGGAGTATATAGATAGATCATGGCTTCCATCCTGTGTCTAATGAACTACCTAAGCAAGTAGATACTTCTCCATGCGATGGTAGGTTGGTCTTCGTAGGTCTTCGAAGTTGCCACTCGCTGGTGCGTTATCAATCTCTTGTTGGGAATCATCTCCTTCGAGACGACTTTGCGAGGGGAGAAAAGAGTGCTGCAGTGGAACTCGCAATCGCCTCGGTGAGATCTGAAACGCGCCAAGTCTCAGAGCGGAGTGGCTGCGGAACTGCCCCGTGCGCTATTAAATAATCTCACGTGCTGAGAGTGGGGGCTGCTGGAAAGTGGACGAACGGTTCCTGAGCTGTCCAGTGTTGTCCCGAGGATGCCGTCAAACTTCTTCACCAGTTCGCGACTGGGGCGAACCTCTTCCATGACCAGCAGCAGTGGCAGTGGAAACGCCAAGAGCAGTTTGAGCAGAGCCTCAAGAACCTCAACGCGTCCACTACGTCGTCTCAAACGCCGAACCTCCTGGATTGAAGCTTGGTTCTTTGCAGTGATCATGTTCCTTACGAATTGACAATGCTATGCCCAGATCCGACCTTCCAACCAACTACATGAACTCGATACCATATATACGGTAACAATATTGAGAGAACGAACAGAGTCAATATCAGGTTGAGACCACGTGTAAGCGGCACTCTCCCGCTTCGGAACATGTCGTGCGAATTGGCTCCAGCCAGTTACTTTAGCTAAAACCTCAATCCCCGAGGACGACAATCCGATTCATCATCTAGGCGACATGCTTCAGATATGCCTTTTAGCTGATTCACCAACTGCGCACAGAAACTATGCGGATCAGGGTCGAAGTGGGCTCATACGTCTGCCCACGTCATCGATAAAGGCTCTCAACCCAAGATTCCCATAAGAGATTTCTCGCCGAATGCGTCCTCCCAAAACCTTTTCTGCAGCCGAGATGTTGAAGTTGACCGGCATTTGATGTTGACTAACCCACTTGTTGGAAACCGGTTAACCCATTCTGAAGAACGATGGGGTAACATCGTTGCTACATCCAAGAGTCGTAAGCCCTGACAGGCTGGATGAGTGGGTTACAAAAAATTGGGATCGTCTCGTTCCATCTTCACAATCCACAGTCACGACAGTGAAACTCGACTTACCCGGGGCACCTTGTTCGGCCCGGAGTTGAACTTTCGGTGGTTGACGATCGGTCGGTGCCCCGCACACCTTTCCTTCGGACCGTCGAGAATCGCTCGCCTCTCTACCATAGTATATTCCGAAAGAAATCTCCACCAGATTCACTAGGGTTATCTTTCACACACTGACTTCGAATGGGCCACAACACTCCCACAGACCTGCATGTTTGCAAACTGTTAAGGTTTTGGTTTGTTTTCTTTTGCCTAAGATGCAATGCAACCGACGATACCATGCTTCAACGTGCGCCGGGGAAAATAACAACATGTACACATACCACGATGGGTTCTTGCAGTGGGATCTCTTCGCGTCTCTCTCGATTACCGAGCGAGGAGAAGAGCTTCGGTTCACGGCAAGGTGATCACCATCCTAATGAACCACAAGGATGACAAAAACACCGTGCTTGTGACAATTGTTTCAACATCGATGAACTTCTAGGTTTCGCCGACTCTCACAGGGGCATTCCATTCTGTCACCGTCTCCCAGCCCCTTTCAAGTTGGTTGGTCCTTGCGCGCTGCAAAATTGTGCCTTCCATCGCTGAAGCCTTTCCCATTTCATTCTCGCCTTTCTCCGTGCATTTATTTGCTGGCATGGGCATTCGTACTTCAGAAGGGGAAACCCTCAGTGCCACATCGTTGCAGGTTCGTTTCATTTCACAGATGGGACAAGAGATCTCAAAGAAGTCGAGAAGGACACAAGCCCCGCCATATGCATATCCAGTGGAGTCCCCATCCTATCCTTCGCCCAAAAACGCCGTTCTCCATAGGACCCAAAGTATATAAGAATCCAATCGCACTCACCTCGGTAGGCAAGTCGCAGTTCACAAAACAAAAAAAAACCCCCCCCTTTCCGCTCCTATGGTGTAGTGGTTATCACATCGTTCTTATATTTGAGCTCAAAATCTCATTATATGCGAGGGTCGCGGGTTCAACCCCCGCTAGGAGCATGTTGAACACTTGCCTTTTTTTTTTTTTTTTTTTTGCCTCTCTCTCCCTTTTTCTTTTTTTTCACCTTTTTGGCCTTGATCAATTATTATCACTATATCCATGATATCATGTCCTGAGACTTGGACATTTTGTCTTTTGCTGGGGTGTGTGTGTCTTCAACGTCCAGGGTTCAGACGATAGGCCGTTGTTTGTGGGGGACGCATCCTGGTCTTTTTGGATTTAATTGCAAGTGCCAAACATGAGTCTGTGCCTCTTGCAATGGAACACAGTGAAGGAATCAACAGTTTATGGCCATCATCGGTCTCTGGCAAAGAAACCCGTCACAAGGACATGTCTTGGGAAACCAGTCCACGAGATCTCACAAACCCGCCTTGATTCCTTGCCTTCCTGTGGTGTCACCATCATGGCATGTTGTCTTGCACAAATCTGTCTTCTGCCATTCAACAGACCCCTGTTCAACATCGATTGCTTTTCTTTTCTGATGCAAGCCATGTCGTGAGACGGCAGGGGAGCGGTGGGTGGTGCGGGAGGGATGTTGATGTTTTGCGGGGCGGACGGGCGCATTGCAACCCAATGCTCCCTTGCGTTCCCCTTTTCCGTTCTTTTTTTCCTGACAGCTCATGATCGCATTGGCTGCGCTTTGGTCGCGAAATGCAAGCGTGCCTTGATGATGAGGTTCTAAATGCCAACTTCGCTTCCGTGGTCCTGGGCTTACGGCCCAGTCGACGGTACAACTATGTATGTCGGTCATCAGCAAGCGAAAGGGGGGAAAGGGGGAGCCATGGAGTCAAGATGGAGTTCAATTACGGAGTCAAAAAATAGTTCGAACGTGGTGAGTGGAGGCAGAGAAGCCAAAGAAGACGAAAGGAATAAAATAATGACGTTGAACTTCCCTCGCTCTCACGAACCCCTCGCGGGGGTGTGCATCTGGCTTTTGCCCTTTCTCGACTTTGAAATGTCCAACCTCCCGTCCTTCTCCTCAACGCCACACGCCGTCACCGCTTTCGTTGAGTTGAAATGTTGCATCTGTACCCCCCAAAGTCCCACCAGAAAAGGCATTGTACAAGACGGAATGTGAAGGACCGGTGGGACATACATGAAGCGTCACTGCATAGGTATTCACCCTATCTGCTTTCGAAAAGGTTGTGGGGCCACCAGTAGCCCCGTGGGCGTCGTTTTGGCTCCATTTTCTTATGATTTTGGGCTGGGCCCATTGGGTCTTGGGTCCAGGGTTTTGGACATCATTCCGGCGCCCGCCAGTAAACTCTCCCCCTCCCCTCCCTCATCCATCCGTATTCTACCTATGTGCACGCGACGAACCACAACTTTGTTTTCTCTTTCGTCTCTCCGCTTCATATGTTGTGAGTGGCTTCCGCTTTGCTCTTCCACGGCTTGAGACGCACGCCCCCAGACCCCCTAGGTTGTATGCTGGCCATCTGCATAAACTCCTTTAATATTCTAATATCGTGTTTTTCTCGCTTCGAAAATCCTACGTTGCTGTGAGGGGCCAGTCGCGCCGCTGTCTGCTCATATCATCGTCGACGGTGCCCCCCTGTCTTGTGGAAGACACGAAATCGGAGCGCTCTTTATTTTGTTGCTGATGGAGGATATCCGGATTGTTGGTGTCACGGTTCAAACACGCTGGTCCCGACAGTTCAGTATTGCATTTCCGAGGTCAGCAACCCGAAACTCGGGGTTTGTCCCTGCAAGACGAGTAAGCATTACAGGGCGACGAGGCAGGAAAACAGGACTCGACTGCAAAAAAGGGATCGAATAATCGTGCGGCGGGAGAGAGCCCTGTCTCTCTGCGATCACAGTGAGAGCTGAAGCGAAGCACCCCGACCTGGTCAGGGCAGTGCCCGAAAAAGAGATGACATCGATCAGTTTCGCGGGCGCACCTGAAGCGGCCCGTGGCTTCAACCCCACAGCGGCTTCCCACAGCGCAAACACACCACAACTGTCACACAACAACAGCAGCGGCAATTTGAACAGTGCAGTCAATAGCGAAAACGGCCAGCGGACCAACAGCACCGCCAGCTTTACTTTCCGCGGCAGCAACAACGACCGCAGCAGTATTTTCCACGCACATCGACAAAACCACAACTCGTCCAAGTTGCCCGCTTTTCGATTTGCTGACTTGAAGAGAGAACCCATTTCGCTCCCCTCGCTGCTGCAGCAAACCGGCACTCAACCGTCGCCTGCTGTTTCGCAGCCCAGTCCCACCACTAATAACAACGACCCCAGTGAAAATCAGGAAAACGCGCACGAACAAGCTGGGCCATCCCAGCACTCCCGCCAAATCCCTGGTTCAGCGCGAGAAAGCCTCCACCATTTCAACAGTGCCCAGAATCTCTTTTCCGACAAGCCCGTCGCATTTGACACACCACAAACAATTGCGCAAAATTCGCAGCAGCAGCAACAATACGGTATTCCGAGAGTTCGATCGCTAAAGTTCCAGCTCCCTTCTGCAACTGCCACTTCCACTGCGACTGCGACCGTGAGTGCGACATTGTCCTCTGCCCCCGACCCGTCGACAGGCTCCAAGCGACCAGCATCATTTCCAGACACCCCTCGAGTTGTCGGCAACGTATATGCGACCCCGTCGCGATTGGCCTACGTCGCGACTCCAGTCACCAAACGGCGCTTGACTGCCTCTACCACTGTGGTGCAGGATGCTGCCGCGGCTACGTCGCACCGCCCATATTTGAGTTCAATACGACTGCAGACTGCCGAGACTGACGACATCGACGGCGACGTGCCCGAGAGCGCAACGAAGGAGTGGGCGCAAGGTCAGCGGGACCGTTTGGGGCCAAGGACAACAACTGTCGATATTGCAAGGTCCGAAGAGAGGGAGAGGAAGAGGGCGCGCCCGCCAGTGTCGTATAAACAAATCACTGTACCCAGCGCACCCAGTGCGCCGCCAAGTGCCACTCCCAGCACCACCAGCACCGCTCCGGACGGACGAGCCGTGATCCCACCGATACGAAATTTCCGATCATCTGGGTCCCGGAAGAGCGTGGTTCTCGACATGCCCATCAGGCGTGTTGCCGACGAGTACGGCGACGAACTTTCGAACCCGAATCAGCGCGACCGTACTCTACGTGCTCTCGAGGGTCGGGACCATGACGACGATGCGCATCCTTCTGAAACCGACATGACAACGACCACCGACAATGATAACACGGCAGATATTTTTATGAAAATTGCCGGGGAGGCGGCAGCGCGCCGTGCGCAAGAAGTGAAGGGGAGGGCGGAGGATTCAAGCGCAATTGTAAGTGGTTTATCGTCGGCGTGTTCTTTGTCGCACACCACACATGTGGCCGGAGCCCCTGACCAGCTGGTGTTGACAATGTACGTCGGTAATTTGTCCCGCAAAAGGCTAATTTGAGTTCCACAGTCGCGCATTACCCGAATCTCCCACCGTCGACCACTCTCAGCAGCTGTCGCCAATTTTCGGGCGACTTCACCTCCCCAATTAGCACGCCGACTCTCGGATCAGCGCGAAACATCACGAACTCGACAACGAGCGGAAAGCCAGTCAACTGCACAGCAGATGACAAGAGAGCTTGCATACCGGACAAGCCGGGAGAAGCCGGCTCCCCTAATCACTACCAGCAGCACTGTCACAGAAGACCCTAGTTCCACCCGAACCGTATCGATTCGCACTCCGTTGAAACCGTCACCGATTACCCCACGGTCGATACAGTTCCAAGACTCGCTTTCTGAGTCGTATCAACGAAGAAGGCAATCTGTAACAGAAAACCACGCCACAGGTATCCGGACAGCGCCTCAATATCGAAGTTCAAATCTTGCGCAATCGCGGATATATAACTCATCTCCGCTGGTTCCCAAGTCCATAAACGCTCATAAGGACGAGCCCGTTCAGAATGGAGAGACGCACCAAGTGGCTGAGGGGACCGAGTCCTCGTCATCAACAGCGGCACCCTCCACTGTGTGGGACGAATTAGATGACCTAAAATCACGGATCAACCGGCTGGAGATAACGGGAAAGATGCCAGCCACGTCTGGGGCTGCGATGTCCAGGACGTCTGCCGACGAGCGCCCACCTACCGCAAACACAAATGCCACAACCATGTCTGCATCACCGAAGCGCGGATCCGAAGCAAAAACTGCCCGACAAGATGCTGTTAGCACCACATCGTCGCAGCGTGAAGCGCAACCCCTGCTCCTTTCCGCCGTTCAAAAGACCAAGGGGTTCGTCAGTGCGGAAGTTTTCAGCGCCATGGAGTCAGCTGCCAACGACGCTTTGGCTCTGTCGACGATGATCGGTACTCCCGGACAGCCAGGTCCCATCTCGAGCGGTGCTAGTGTTATTGGATACAGCGGAGGCGTCACTGACAGGCAACTACGTCGCAAAGCTGACAGTGTTTGCAGAAGTCTAACGGAGCTTTGTATAGCTCTTGCTGACGAGTTAGGCCAGACCAAGCCGGCCCATTCCGGCACCACTCGCGAGGACGACGTAGCAATGAGCCCGACCTCGAGGAGACCGGTAGCTGCAGCCTCTGCACCATCCTCGAGGCGGCCCAGCGCCCTCGCGGATTCCATCCAACGTGATACGCAACCATTGCCACCAAAGAGCCCAAGGGCTCCTACAAGCCTGGAAGTCAAGAGGCAAACCTTGTTAGCATCTACCGCTATTCCCAGTGTGCGATACCCAAATAACACACCGGCTACGCCAGTGGAGCCTTTGAGCGCCGGGCGCAAGTCATCTCTGCTCCTTTCCAGGGCGCGACGAGTTGGTACCGAGGACCCCGAGGAAGTCTCCGGCAGGAGGTCATCTTTGTTGCTGAGAACTCGTAGAGCAGGGGCCGAGGAACCCGAGGAAGCCCCCCCAGGACGAAAAACGTCTCTCCTTCTCCGCACGCGCAAGACCATGAATGACCAGGACGAGGACGAATCCCGCTTCCGCACCCCCTCCAGAGCTGTCACTGAGGTCAACTCGTTCCGGACCGTCCCTCGAGATGTTGGTTCGGCCGCAAGGGCTCCTCCTGATATTGAGCCGCAAGGCTCTCAGTCCGCGCTACCGCGTCGACGGCTTGTGCCAATGTCGCTCCAATCTCGGATGAGCCTTCCGGTGTCTTCAGCGACAACACCTAGTACCCCCATTCCGCGGCGTTACCTTGAAAGGAATATGCTGAACGGCGAAAGCAGCACTCTAGCGGAGAGGCTGGCCGAGGAAAGGGGACAGCGACAGGTCTCTGGAGGACAGGCATCGTTACTCAACCGGAGTAGTAGTCTCCACCGACGAAGTCGTGAGAGCCATATACCCAGCCTGCAATCGCAACAGCAACAACAACAACAACAACAACAACAATACACGTCGTCAGCATCAGGCTACCGATGAAATAAACCCCTTAATATCTATTTTCGCAGTGTGCGATTTTATGAAGATTTATGATCCCTGTACCAACAAACCCTGAAATTCAGAGCAGAACGAACCAGAAAGGTTCTGCTCGTTCATTATGTAGCGAAAGGCGAAGGAGAAAGGGCGTTTTTGCGTGTTTTGATTTGAAGGGAGGTTTCCAATGGTGGGCAGGTCGCTTTGAATCCTGGTTTTGAAATAAAACAAAAAGCATCTGGGTGGTGGGAAGCATGGGAAGGACAGACAGAAGGGAGATGGGCCATACTCACCTTTATGAATACTTTGTTTTAGTTTTCTTTGTCGGCATGAAACGACGCATTTAATCTTTTTCGGAAGGGGGGGCATTGGTAGATTATATTTCTTGTTTTCTCTTTCTCATTACGAGGGCACCATACACCTCATGTTTCTTCTTCAAAATAGGCGCTGTTTTCTCTTGGTTTTTATATTCTCGGTGGATTGATTTGGGTTTGGTTTCTTCTCGTTGATTGCACAGTCTCGGATTCTGGACCATCACCCCAACAGGCAGAGAGATGGAAGAAACAAAGGGCTGCATGGAGGATATGGGTTACTTGTTCTCTTGGTTGGGTGCTGGGAGGTAGCTTTTGTTTGGCGAGGCGTCTTTTAGGGGCAAGATTGGAGGGAGGGAGGGAACCGATTGACATGGTTACGGATATGTGTCACGATAAACATGTATGTACTCATGTTTTAAGGATACCAAGGTTATTTGATTCTTCTATCTGTGGTTATTCTGTCTGGTTGCCATGTGAAAATTGAGGCTGCACTGGCTTTGATGTGAGCAAAGTGGTGAGTGAGCGGCGGTGGTCTAACGTGAGCCGGCCTACGGACGGTGTGTGCACTCAGGCACCCGCTCGACAGGTGACTCAGGCCGGGAAGCTGCCGGCGTTGGCACTTCCGTCAGCTCAACTGTCAGCTTTGCTGCAATGGAACAGCTAAACAGCTTCACAGATATTTAACTGCATGCTTGATGCTTTTCTCAAATATCAACGATTCTACCAAGTTTTGACTTCGCGTTCACGAAGCATTCGGATACAACCCTAACCCATCGCGTTGTTGCATCACACACACGTGTGGCAACCACCCACCTCATTTCACCCACTTTTGAGCTCTCATCCATTTGAGCTTGAACTCATCACAGCACAAAGGTAACTCACACCACCACACCCAACCAACCAGATATTCTGCTCCTTCTTTTGCTTTTTCCAAAAATGATCAAATGCTCAAACCATCTCTAGTAGTATTCCGTTTCTCGATCAGAAAACAAAACAGATCACTTTTCCCTGCCCAGCAATCTCAGTTCAAACACACCAAGAGCAGCTTTCAACCCGCTTCACCTCATCACCCTCACAAACCACCTTCTCTTGAAGCCAACAACAACAACAACAACAACAACAACAACAACAACAACAACAACAACCTCTTTCCCAAAAGCAAAATGGTGGACCCCGCAAAAATCGAAGCCCTCACCGACCGCCTAGAATCCCTCCCCTCCCCTTCTTCCTCCTCTTCCAAGAAGAAATCCGGCGGCAGGTCCGGAGGGGACCGCACCACCACCCTCTCCCGCGCCCTCTCCCGCCTCCTCCGCCACCAAGCAACAAGCGCCAACATCCCCCTCGACCCTTTAGGGTTTGCCCCCCTTTCTCTCGTCCTCGCCTGGCCCCCTCTCAAGTCTTTGTCTCCAACCTTGGAAGAAATCCTCACCTGCGTCCACTCTTCCGACAAGCAGCGCTTCGCCCTCAAACCTCTTGCAGCAGAAAACTCCACCGACCCCAAGGACTGGCTCATCCGCGCCAACCAGGGGCATTCCATAAAACTCTCCTCCGACTCTGGCCTCTTGAAACGCATCTCCCTTTCTCCCGACCCAGAAAAAGACGAGGTACCCATCCCAGAGACGGTTGTTCACGGGACATATTTTGCCTTTTGGCCCAAAATCGTCGAGTCAGGCGGCCTCAAGCCCATGGGGAGGAACCATGTCCATTGCTCCGTGGGATTGCCGGAAGACGAAGACGGGGTGATTAGCGGGATGAGAAAGGACGCGGAAGTGCTGGTTTATATCGACTTGGAGAAATCTTTGAAGGAAGGAGACGAGATCAAGTGGTGGCTGAGTGAGAACGGGGTGGTGCTCACAGAGGGAAACGCCGAGGGGGTGGTGCCCACAAAGTACTTTAAAGAGGTCGTGGGGAGGAAACAGGATGTTGGTGTGCTGTGGAAGGATGGCGAGCACGTAGCGGATTTGCCGGAGGGGATTAAAATTAAGGCGCCTCATGGGAAGGGGGGGAGTGGTGGTGGGAGAGGAGGAAGAGGTGGGAAGAGGGGTGGGCAGAGTTAAACAGTCTCGTGTGTACGACGGTTCTGCGGTATAGAATAGAGATAGATATCTATGGCCTCATTTGTCTATACCAGCCTTGGCTGGGCTTTTAGACTGGATTCTGTGTGAGAATTGGAAGTTGAGATTCCTAAATATAAGGTATAGAGCTGCCCCAGGTAGCATGTCAAGCGCCCAAAGAGGTTCTTCGCCCATAAAAGCTCACGAAAGTTAATTTCTCATCAATTAATCCAACAAGGACATATCGTTGCTGTGTAAATTCAAACTCTCAACCATGCTAAACGATGCCGTGGCGTACAAAACCTAATTCCCATTCCAAAAAGACCTTACTGGCAATCCTCCCTCCCTAAAACGCCATGGCTATACTTCCAACCAACCTCAACAGAATATGACGACCAAAGAAACCCGTATACTACGCTATTCCCAAATGCTGACCCTGAAATATCTTTCCACCTGTTGAAACTCCCAATTTCGAGCTACAAGCCTTCCGTCACTTCTCGGAGCTCGGCCTCTCGTTTCCTCAGCACACCCTGCAAAAACACCAGTACCTGCTCGGCGACAGCCTCCTTGGCAAACCTTTTCGAGTACACCTGCTTGACCTGCCCCAGCCCATCCGGAAGCCTGCAAGCATCAGGGCCGAAATTCACCTTGGCATTCCAGCGGTCCCTCGCCGAGTCAACAGAAGTGAGCACGTACTGCGGCGCCACGAGTCCCAACTTCTTACAGAGCACAAGGACTTGTTTCGACGCAGCAACGTTTTGCTCCTTGGATATCGCAGTTACCGCCGCAGACGCCGAGTCCGTCGTATTGTTTCCGTTGTCGGTGATCTGCACATCGGCATCATATTCAAGGGGCGCATCGCCGTTCAACGAGACCTGAGACGCGGAAGCGCTCTGCGCCTGTGCCGCCAGCAGGCTATTGTCAATTGATGGCGAAACTACCTGTGCTTGTGCGGACAACAGACTCCTGTTGTTCGATGGCTGAGCCATAGTCGTCTGCCAAAGAACCCCCGCAAGCCGTCGGTTTACCGTCGCCGCCTGCAAAGAGCTGGACGGGAAAGCAACGGCCTGTCCGTCCGACGGCATCAACTGCTCCCTCATGAGCCATTCGACGCAACACCGTGCCGCGTATCGCTTGGCATCCTTTTTGCGGCTGTAAGCGGGCAGCGAGGAGCCCCCACCAACATATCCAGCCTCTGGATTTGGGAAAACCAGGGCCTTGCTGGCCTTGGTGAGAGTGAGGGTTACGGTGCAGGTGAATTTTGGCGTTTGGTTGTTGCTGTTGGTGGGAACAGGTTCATCCGTGTAGTGGATATCTGTGCCTTTGTCTGCTCTGTGGGCATCACGGAATCCTAGGCATAATGTGTGAGTAGAAATAAAAATGAGGAGCAAAGGGGGGAAGCACATACTCTGCAGCAGGCTGATCCAGTCTCTATCACCGAGATCAGGTTCTTCCACCTTGAGAGATCCGATGAAGTCGGTAAGGTACCTCCGCTGAGCGGGAGTAAGGGGCTTGGGGTTGGCCTCGTGCTGCTGGATCCAGGTTTTCAGTGTGCTCAGGTCGATCGGGCTGTCATCAGCGCCATCAGGAGTGGTAGCTGTGGCCATTGTAACGGTGAGAACCTCATCGACTTCGTGACGGTTAAGTGCATGCAGCAGGTTGGATTGCTTTTTAGACGTTTTGTTTGGGTTACTCTGTGCCAGTGAAGATGTGCTCAGTTTCCGCTTAGTTATTTTGGCATTGTTGGACGACGAAAGTGGTGCCATCGAGCTGAGGTTGGGAGGCTTCAAAGGTATGGCGATGGGGGGTTGTTCTTTATGTAAAGTCTCGTTAAGTGGGGCAGGATTGAGCTCCTGTCCAATGCCCTCGACACTGGCTGCTGTTGGAGAAGAAGACATTGCCAACAACTGGGGTAACAGACTTGATAGTTCCAAGCATGCCCAAACCTTGCCCAGTTGGTTTGAGGCTGTTCTCAGGCTGCCTGTGGGCCTCAAATTGAAATACGGGAGGGAGTTTCGACAAGGCATTTCCGTGATAAGTACTGGCAGGCGAGGTCCAATAGTTATTCCATTCAAGCCGGTCATGCGTCCAAGTGCAGCTTTTTGTTGTTGATGAGGACGGGATGGAAAGTTGTTTGCCTGTTGTGCCGAATTGGAGTTGCAGGCAGAACAGAAACTGGTGCAAACGATGCAAGCCACTGAGGAGTTGATAGAGTCGCAAAAGTGGATATGCAACCAGAAAAGTATCAAAATACGAACAGGTAGGTACCAGGTACCTGGCCATGTCTCACATGTTTCTTTCCTCAACTACCTTATTATACATAATACAGTATCATCCGTCATTGCCCTGGGTATCATAATTCGCCTTGGCTGCATCCATGCCAGCTTGTCGCTACCTCCCCTTCGCTCTCTCTCTTACTCGAAGAAGCCACCATCACTCTCGTTGTCATCGTCGTTGGGCTCCTCAGCCTTGATCTTGGCCGACCCTTCTCTGTTGTCACCCGTGCCATCTGTTCCGTCTGGAGAGATTCGGTTTTGAAGTTTCTCAAGTGCGCGCTTGCCCTGCTCCCTTGTTTCTTCAATAAGAAACCACATGGGGGGTCGCTCCTTGTGCAGATACAGCGCTGCCTTGTCGTTTGTCTCCTCCTCCGCCCCCTCCGAGTCTTCTTCTCTCTTGATCTTCTTGTTTCCGTCCTGCTGCTTATTGGTCTGCTTCTCCTTCTTATCGGCTGGGTTGGCGTATAGACTGATGTAGGGCTCCAAGAATGGGTAGTATATGGCGTAGTCAATGTCGACTTGTGCTTTGTGGAGATCGACCTTGAGCTGGGCGATCTCGTCACTGTCTGTCGCTTGCGCAAGTTTCTTCTCGATCTGCTTTGCGAGTCGCATTGCCTTCTTGCGTTCTGATCAGAGAATGTGTTAGCTTCCAGAGCGTTTCAAAATGAAATGAACGGGTTTGCATACCAAAGAACCGGACCATGTGGTATTTCCCAATCATATAAGACCTCCTCTTCTTCAGCTGGGCCTCGCCGATGCGCTGCTTGTGCGCCGCCAGCTCGCGCTCGAGATCTTTTTGCTTGTTTGCTGGAAGATTTGATGTGGCATGTGCTAGGAGTCTTTCGATGGCGCGAGCGCGTTTCTTGAGGGCGTTCATGCTATCGTATTCGACATTTTTACGGGCTTTTGGCTTCCTCCACGGCTGATCGTTTCTTGCCTTTTTCCTCGAAGGATGCATATGGTCGTTTCCCGAGGACTGAGCCTCGGAGTGAGGCCTTTTGATGCCCATTTTGTCTCGCTTTTGTTGACTTCAGGTCCTTGTTTTGAGTGAAAGGGTGATTGGTCAATCGTATACAATAAATTGATGGCGGTTGTCACAGTCGTAAGTGGTTTGCGATCGAAGCTTCTCTGGCTCTGAAATTGTGAACTTTTGGGGAGCGCGCTGGAAAAATAAAATGGAGACCGACCTGAACTGCCCCGCCGTGCTAAGCTCACTGAGAACAAGGGTGCAGATAGGCAAGGGCCGGGGTTAGGGTTTTCGCTGCTCTTGCTCTGGCTGCAAGTGCACCAAGGTCAACTACGCCTTCGTGCTCCGGCGCTTCATTCATCAAAGACGGGGGGGGGGGGAGTTCACATCAACCCTCAAACCATCGCTGATGAGCTGGATCCGGATGGCGTCTTCCCTTTACTCACTTTTCTGACCGAAAATTGTCTCAACGGTTGAGCACCTATGTCTACCTGTGCAATTGAATTCCTCTGCCACTCTAAAAGTCCAACTTTGACCGAGAATGAGAGCTCCCCCGGCCTCATCCATCGACTTTAGATAGCACACAACACACAACCTACGAACCCGTCATATAATACTACCACCGCCCACCATGGATTACCGCCTTGATCCGGGCCTCATTAGGTGGTCGCCTAATCCCAGAAATGACGCCTTTCTGCACATCAACACCGAACACCGTTACGCCCAGCTTTATGAGCCAACGGGGCATGCACAACGAGGGAAGTTTGAGTTCAGAAAAGTGGCCAAACATGAAGCTCTCCCTTCGCTCAAGACATATGACTGGTCTCCAACCATTCCCAACCTGGTGGCTGTGGGAACCGAAACCGGCGTCGTCAACTTGGTTCGGGTACAAGACAATTCAACCGAGTTCCTGGAACTGAAACTCAAGGTGGCCCGCACATGTCAAGCCGTTGCCTTCAGTATCATGGGGAAGCTCGCCGTCGGATTGGACCGGGTGAGAAGCGATCATTGTCTCTATATCTGGGATGTCAACCGCCTGTCTTCGCTCGACGCCACTACTTCAGGATTTCCTGAAACTATCAGGAGAACTCCGTTTGAGCCCGTCAGTCGATTTGAAAGTGGCACAGCAGTCTCGAGCATCAAGTTCTTTGAGGACAATCCAAATGTGCTTCTTCGGGGCATCAAGGGACACGGTCTTAGGATGCACGACCTCAGGGGTATTCACACCCTGATTATCTTTTGTTCATGTCATGCGTCTTCCCCACTAACTTGAGCCTTATCTAGACCACAATGGCATCGTAACCGAGTTCAAGACGAAATGTTGCAACAATCTTGCCATCGACTATGCAGACCCTAACTACTTCGCTTCCTCGGCTCTTGATCAACCGGGCGTCATGATCTGGGATCGTAGAGCCGTCAGCCGACAGGATTCCACTCCTGCGTACAAATTGGCTACGGACCGGGACGATGTGCCATGGGGAGGCGCGCTGCGTCTTGAAAATGCTATTCAGATGGAGGATGCAGCGTTCATGGATAACAAAAACTCATTTATCAAGTCTCTTCGGTTCTGTCGAGACCATCCAAATACGCTGGCTGTGTTGTCCCGCACAGGGCAGCTCAAGATCATATCAACACGAAAAGAGTATGTCGACGATGGCGATGAAATTATTGTTGAAGACACGCCCGAACTTCTAGAGATCAGACGTTCTTATGAACTCGATCCATATTACGCCGACCCTGCTCGCAAGAACGAGAAGATTGTCGGTTTCGACTGGATTACCATGAACTCGTCCGTTCTCCAGCCACGGATGCTGGTACTGCGCGCAAGCGGTGCGTTGGACGTGTTGGAACAACCCTCGATGACATCACAATATGCCTACAAACTAATACCCTGGAAAGCACCTTTTCGGGGCTTTGACCGTGCGTGCTCTTTTCTCTTCTCAACTTTTTTCCCATTCCGCGCTGACACTTCGGCATCATAGAAGACGCTTCTTATCACGATGCGCCAATAGTATTTGAGGCCGACTACTCTCGCGATATTCTGGCACCGCTAGTGACAGAACTGGAACTGGCTGACAAACCGGTGTTTGGATCTGACAGAGTTGATGTGCCGACTTTGTTAGAGAAAGCCATTTCCATACCACCTTACGAATATCTAACCGTGAAAACCACTAAAAAGGTCGACCCTCCGTCCTCATTCTTGGAGGCACCAACAATTGCCGAAAAGCTCAAAGCTCTGAGGTCCTTTTTACAAGAAACCGAAACACAAGATTCCAGCGTCGAGTCACCTTCACAGCTGGAAAGACACGAAAAACTGCTCTATGACACCAGAAATGCAGTCCAATTTTCGTCCAAAGCGCAGTTTGTCCTGGATCATGCGATGTTGTTTCGAGCTCAGGAAGGCTATTTATTCAACTACATCACGAACCAAAAAGTGGTGGCCGATGATCCTTGGCTGAGGGATGTATGGGCATGGGTTGCCGGTGAGTCTCGCTTGGTTTTTACTTTGCTGTCTTGTTTTGCTAACGGTCCAAAGGTGCTGAAGAAGCCGCAAGGGAAGGGGGAATGATATCTGCGCCCCTCGATATCGGGTACATGGGTGTCTATACACTATGGACAAACAACCTAGGTATGACTATCGTTCCAGATTATCCGCTACCGGTCACTAACACCCTCGAAGGCAGCAGACCACTCATGAGATTAACAGAGGGTACCACTACGAATCCTGATATTGTTGAGTGGGAACGGTCGCTCAACGCCATCAACAAAAGACTCGGCATTCCAAAGTTTGATGGGGCTGTCGATACAAAGAAGCCTCATCACCGGGAGATGTGCCTCGAGATGTGCAAATGGGGCCGTTCATACGAGACCGAGTTCTCCGAGGCACGATCTGTATCGAGCCTGACAACAGATTCCACCTGGCATACTATGCTTGCCGCGCATGCTCTCTTCGGGGGCGACACTAAGGGTGCAGTCCAGATTCTCAAGAGAGCCAGCACCGAACACCCAGAGCTGCTATTCGTTTCATTAGCTCTCCAGCTGATTGGCAAGACCAGCCATACAAAAGAGGCCCTCGACTTTGATGAGCGTGTTGCCTCCAAAACAGACCCGTACCTCAGGGCTATCTCGTCCCTCATCGCAACTGGCGACTGGGCCATCATAGCCAACCAGGAATCTCTTCCTCTGCGCGACCGCATTTTCGTCGCGCTTCGTACGTTTTCTGATGATGCGCTTACCCACTGGCTGGAAAAAGAAGTACGATCAGCCATCGAAGTAGGCGACATTGAAAGCATCGTTCTGACCGGCATCACCGACACCCTCGTCGACGTCCTCGCGCGCTACGTCCAGAAATTCAACGACTACCAAACCGCCACCCTTTTATTGTCCATCTGCAGCCCCCGATTTATCGACGACGTGCGCACCAAAGCCTTCCGCATGTCCTACCGTAATTACCTCCAGCGCCACCACGCGAACTACACCAGAGCCAAGTTCGACGTGGAGTCCACCAAGCGCAGCAAACACCACGGGCGCCCCACGCTCCGCCCTCCTGGTCGTCAAATAGCCCTCCGCTGCGTCTACTGCGATGCCGAGGCCAATCTTGTTTCTCTCGCTGCCGCCGAAGCAGAAGAAGCCGCCACTCACACCGGCCGTCACGCTCCTCCCCATACTCAAGCACCCAGCTTCATGCAGCCGACCGTTACAAGGACCGGCGTCGCCCACCACCAGGGTGCGGCGGCGAACACGAATCCGTTTACAGAGAAGATGGTTGCGGCGGGAATCAGCTGTCCGACGTGCAAGCGGCACCTGCCACGGTGTGTGGTGTGTATGGAGGTGGTGGGACTGCCCCGGAGCGACCGGCCGGACTTGGCAAAGGACCCGGAGGTCAGGCTGGCGGGACGGTTTCCTACTTTTTGCATGAAGTGCCAGCACTGTTTGCACTTGGACCATGCAAGGAAGTGGTTTGCGAGACACAGGGAGTGTCCGGTGCCTGAGTGCAGGTGTAGTTGTAATTTCCGGTCTAATGAGGAGCTGATGTATCACTAGGGGGGTAGGTGGTGTATATAGCGGGCGTAAACTGAACAAACATCATTCCAATCCCAAGTTTCTGCTATTTCTTTTTGTTTTTTTTTGTTTTTTTTGTTTTTGTGGTGTAAACCCAGGAATCGATATTCAACATGAACTTGAAAGCAGTGTGCCCAATAATGCCACCAGAAATGGGCAGGTCTTTTATACGTTCTGGAAGAAACCAAGCAGTTTCGGAGCTTATATCCTTGGCTGTAAACATAAGCATCTTTAATGTGTCTTTATGCGGACACCGGATGATGCTCAGGGTATACGCAAGTGCCGTAGACATATCTATATATATATATATATATATTTGCAACTGGCTGCCTAGCAAGACGGACAACAGAGACTTGTGTGAAGCGGCTCGTTCAACTACCTCTCCGAATTGATACCGTCATTATTTGTTCATTACCTCTCCGCGTATTTGCTTGCAAGTGTGGTGTCCAAGAGAAATGGGATGAACCCTGTTCGATAATTACAGTACTGCCACGAACAAGCTCGGCTCCCACGTGTTGTTGGCTTCACCTGGTGGATTGGATGGCTTAGACTTCTTGGGCTCTTGGTTGCTTGTTGAGCTTTTCAAGTTCTTGGTTACTTGATTGTTGTTCCGACTTGACTTCATTGCCTACCTTTACCTAGGCACAAGGATTTTCGGTAACTCTGGTCTGGCAGAAAAGGGCATGTGGATATATTCATTTTCGGTCGTGGGTGATGAGAGGAAAAAAAGGGCGGAGGTCTCGGTCTTAACAGAAAGCCGGGAGTTATAATGCTGGTGGCTTGTAGCGTTTCTCGCCCACCTAATTCTCACCTTGAATATGTGGTAGGTTACTGGTGACTCTTGATGTGTGTTTAAAGGCGGTCATGTCAACTTTTTCCGGCACATCAACACTTGAGTTTACGGTTATATCTCCTTGTTCCTTGCTCTGCGTTTTCTTCGGGGCTTTATCAGAAGTAATAGAATCAATTTTCTGACACATCAACACTTGGGGTATCGTGTTCTCCCCGTCTTGCTCTGTATTTCTGTTGTGGTCAATAATAAAGGAGTGATAAGACATGTTATCATATGAGATGAGCCGACATTGCTTGCCAGGTATTATCCAGGTCCCGTATCAGATTCGTCTTTATGGAGAAAGACGACTGTCACAGCCACAGTCATAGAGAACAACCGTTGTTTGCCAGCAGGCTAGGGGATGGTGGATGCGTGCCTCCACGAATATCCACGGATTGATAACAGAAAGTGGAGGCTCGGTGGTTCTTCCTTGATGGAATCAATGAATGGTACGGTTTCCTCTGCTCAAAGCACGTGTTTGTTGTTTGTTTTAGTCCGTATAGGCATGATGGTGAATCTCCGAGGCCGGGGGGTGGTTGGTGGGCATCATTCTGTGGAAACAGAAGAGACAGCATGCATGCATGTGTGTTTTCGATTTCGTTCGATCTCTCAATCTCACTGTTTAATTGTCTTGCTATTTATCACGGAAGTAAAACTCAACGGTTTCTGTCGTTTTGACCAAGCTTTTCTGTGCTTGGTATGACGGCGAAAGCATGCGATCCCAAGATTTCTCCAAGACAAGGCCAAGCATTTTCTACTTTCCCTCCTGACCTTGAGAAAAAACCAAAAGGTGGCCAAAAGGAAGCGGAGGAAGGGAAACCGTAAGAAATCACCGCCAAGCATTGGCGGGCATTGGCAAAAATTACGAACAAGACCCCCAAGACTCTCGGCGGTCTGGGCAGACTCGGCGTGGCTGGGCATTTCCTCGGCAAGTCTGGGCGGTCTGCTAAGAAGGAGAAAACGCTGGGCATTCCAACCGAGGGGGAAAAGGGACCAGGGCAGATCGCCAAGGTGGAAAGAAGGTTCGCCAAGCGCGGTACATTCGCATTGTTTACTTGAGAGTTTTGTAAGAGGAGGATGAATAGATGAAGGCGATGATACAAGAGAAACGAAGAAAATTGTAAAGAAAATGAGAGGACTCCATCGAGAGACTGGTGATTTTATCAGTTTGGAGACGAAGCAAGCAGCTGCGCAAACTCCCCGCAAGCGAAATGATGGGAGCTCCATGGAAAGCAACTGTTGAGCGGTCGATAGAGGCAGAAACAAGAACCAAGAGATCCCCAGCCAAAGAAGAATTGCGGGGAGTAGGGGAGGATTTGCTTGTCACGCCATGGCCCACCAAACGGGCGCGGTGGTGCGGGGCACGTCGACCGCTTTCTCACCTGAACTCCCGATTTTGACAAAAAGACACCTCAGTCGCCGTTTGATTTGCTTCCTGTTGTTACTTCGTCTCAAGAATATTTTTGGTCCGGTGTCCCACGGCGTGTTTCCATTTCTGTGGCAAGCTAGCTTTTCCATTTCGTAAACGCCAAACGGATAACAAATACCCGTGACCAGTTCCATTTTAGCAAAACGGCAATGGAAACTGACAGCAAGGAGGAGCTAAGATGGAAACCCGGGGAACCACCAACCAGAATGTCCGTCCGGTTCATGCCGGAGCAAACCTTAGCCACTCTCATTTCTCATTTCTCGTTTCTGTTATTTGCAGTTTGATAAACCGGACACGTGAGCCGTCGACGGTTTTTAATCAGCCATCCGTTTGTTTGTTTTCTCGGAGGCAGGTTTGACTGCTTGCCCGTTGAGCCAGACTGATGGTATTTTGGGGTATGATTCCAGACTTGGCAGCGGGAGACGGACTGCCCACCAACTGCAGAGCAAACGGCACCAAGGCAGTCGGGGTCGCCAAGTTGTCGAGTCCCCTTTTTTGGGGACAGGAAGAGGGGGGGGACGTCAACAAGGCGCGCGCTGGTGTTTTTCTTCTTCTCATGCATGAGAGAGAAGGCTGCGAATAGAATGATCACAAGCAGCAATGGCAAAGGGAATTGATCATGACAATGATGCCCAACGGTGGAGCCCACTGCGCAATCCCTCTCGCATCAGCCACAACAACCACAACCAGTCAGAGGACATCATCGACCAAAAAAGAATGATCTGAGGAATCGCTCGACCGAGCTTTTGGCAGTTCCAAGCAGCAGCGGCTCGACGGGGATCAATCCATTCAGTCAGGGGTCGCATGAGCTGCTGGAGCTGTGGGCAAAAGCGTGTGACCAAGAGGCAAGTGAGGGTGGGAGGCAACGGACGGGTCGCCAAGGGATTCCTCGCAAATACCAAGCCTTGGCGCCACCTTGGCGGGGTCTTGGCGTGGATGTAGTGCTGTTAGAGAACAAGGCAGTCCATGCTGCGAAACCGGCGGCAGCTGGGCGCATCAGAGAGCCGGCAAACGGTCGTCGCTCAAACAACAGGTACGACGAGCGGGCCGACACTGCCCCACGCAACCAATCAGATAAGCTTGGCATCCGAGGCCCCGACTGCCAAGCGAGGCCAAGAGAGTTTGCCAAGAGTTTCCGCCATGTATTGCCATGAGAGCAAAAGGCAGTAATAAAGACATAATTGCCCGCTGTTCTCCTGATTCCCAGCGATAGGCGTTTTCCTCTTTGCAACAAACTTTCAAGACGCGTCTCCGGGGTCAGCAATCATCATTTTGAGGCTGGCATTTTCCATCCATTGTTATCGCAAAAGCAGTTTGTTCTCTGCTTGCATCTTTCAACGTCCACTCGGGTGCCAAGTTTTTTTCTGCCGCCGAACATAGACGCATCTCGACATCCGGTCTTGGCGCCGAATCCCAACTCCCCAAACCTCGACTCTCGGCGTCCTTTGGAAAAAGCGGGGCCTAGGGCTTGTCTCGTATGCCCTGAGCTCAACAAGCAAATTTTGCACCCTCCCAAACCCCACGCCCACGCCCACGTGACTTTCTTTCTTCTCCAAACAACACCACCTAAAGCACGTGACGTCACGTGAATATCACGTGAACAACCGCAACAATGTCGACAGGCATCTCTCCTACACAACAACAACAACAACAACAACAACAGGTGGTGTCGCCGACGGCAGCGACACAAGAGAACAACAACACCAACAATGCCGCCGCCGCACCTGCAGCTGCCCCGGCAGCGACTCCAGCTTCGGGATCCTCGAGCTCGACGTCAAACGGTGCGACTCCGGCTCCCTCAACCGGCGCCACTGGCAGTTCTTCGGGGAGTGCCGCTCAGGATGAGAGTCTTACATGCCGTTGGTCTGAGTGCACTGAGCGCTTCATCTCGGCTGAGCTCCTCTACGACCACATCTGCGAGAAACACGTCGGCCGGAAGAGCACTAACAACCTGAACTTGACTTGCCAGTGGAACCAGTGCCGTACCACCACGGTCAAGAGAGATCATATCACTTCTCACATCCGCGTCCACGTGCCTCTGAAGCCGCACAAGTGTGACTTTTGCGGAAAGTCTTTCAAGCGTCCCCAAGATCTGAAGAAGCACGTCAAGACGCACGCCGACGACTCTGTTCTTGTTGGTCGAGCCCCTCAGGACCAGCAAGGTGGCATGCACCCTGGTGCTTACCGCGCTCAGCCCTCTAAAGGTATGTTTTTATGTCTATACACGATTTGAACAGTGTTTTCCCCCTTTCGCTCGCCCTCCCTTCCACAGACTTCGAGGCTAATCTTGCCTCTAGCTCCCTCGAGCTTCTATGACCACAATGGGCATATGCGCGGTACTAACGCGGGCCCCTTCGGTCATCCCCACCAGAACGGGCAACCCAGTTACTATAGCCAGCATGCTCCCCCTCAGCAGCCCTACCACGCTCCCATGTACTACTCCCAGCCCATGGGCGGCTCTCGCGGCGATTTCATGAACCACCAAGCCTCTTTCGCCGATGCACGCCAGAAGCGCGGGATGGAGGAGTCTCTCAACGAGTTCTTTGGCAGCGTTAAGCGCCGCCAGGTCGATCCTACCTCGTACCACCAAGTCGGTCGTTCTTTGATGCCCATTCACGCCTCTCTCGGTCTCCAGGGCGGCGGCGGCGGCGGCGGACTGGCTACCGAATACATGGCTCAGCCTCCTCACCTTCTCGGCCAAGGCCATCCTGGTCACGTCGGACCGCTCCACCAGCACTACTACCTCCCTCCCATGCCCAATCTTCGCACCAAGGACGATCTCCAGCAGATCGACCACATCCTGGAGCAGATGCAGACCACCGTCTACGAAAACACCGGCTCTCCCAACTCCCAATACGGCCCTGTCGACATGCGTCATCCCTCCCCGCACGGCTACCCGCACCGCTCCGCCGTTGACGCCTATGCCGTCTCCGCCGCGCAGCAAGTGGTGTCTCCCCTCAGCGCCGCACCCTCCCACTCCAGCAGCGGCACTCCCGCCGTTACCCCTCCTTCCTCGACAATGTCGTACACCTCCGGCCACTCCCCCACCACTTCTGCGTCCGGCATGTCCCCGACCTCACGCCACAGCTCCACCTCGGCCGTGTCGTATCCCAACCTCCCCAACCGCCCCGGTCTGCCCTTCCCCTCGGCGTCCGCTCTCGGCTCGACTTTCACTCACAACGAGCGCCGTCTCTCCGGCGGTATGCTCCAGAGCAGCGCCGCTCGCCGGTCTGGTGCCGGGTCCGAGTCGGACGGCGCCCGCACCCCCAAGGCCACCGATGGCGGCGCTGCTTTGTCCTCTGTGAGCTCACCCTCCGGTGAGTCTGAGGGTCCCGAGGGCGAGACGTACGACGACTGGCTGCAGCACATGCGGACTATTGAGTTCTTGCGCAACGCCATCCGTCACCGTCTTGATCGTCGCGAGTATGAGGACGATTCGGATAACAGCCGCATCGATCCCATGCTTAACAACAACCCCTCGGCTTCTGGGGGTTCTGGGTCACCTCGTAGCGGTGGTCGCCCGAGCCCTCCCGGCGGCGATCGCGTTGCGTACCCTTCGCTGCCTCCCATCAACTAGGATTTCTTTGTGACGATGATGAGGGGACATGGAAGGGAAAAAAGGCGTGCTTGGAGTTTTTTCTGTGATGTCAAAAAAGGGAATTTTAGGTGTCAGTGTGTGTGTTTGTGCTGCTGTTGCTGGGATGCTGCTGGGTTCAAGATGATACCACCTTCTTCTCCACTCTTTTCTTGACCTCGTTTGTAACAAACACTTGTGTTTAAGTAACAAAGAGGGGTTGAGGGATAATGGTCTACTTGTTTTTGTTTTGTGTGTGTCGGGATTATAGCTTTTGTGTTTTACAGGGAGCGAGGGCGCTGTGCTGGTGGGGAGTGTCAGAAACAGTGTTGCTTGCTTTCCTCTGGGAAATATTTCTCGTCTCTCTGTTCAAGTTCTTTTTTTCCTCTATCCTGGTGTTGTTCTCTACTTGGTTGGCGTTGTTGTCGACGAGATCCATGAATCATGGGAAAGGGATGTACATGTACGTGTGCATAACTGGGGAATATTGCATGAAAGAAAGACTGGGGGGCTCAGAAGGGGTTTGTTTTGTTGGACGGAATGGATTGTACAACTATCCACCGGCTCGGTTAAGTGTTCTTGTTCTTGTTCTTGTCTTGTCTATAGCTGTTTGTTTGTCACAAATGGAATGAATACTGTAACTCCAATAAAGTCTCTCAACTGTGAAGACATGTTAACCGTCTCTTTTTTTGGTGACTCTAATCAGAATGCTGGCTAGATAGATCCCATGCCTCCATTGCATCCATGCCAGACTACATGGTGCCGCGCAAATGTTTACCTTACATCTATTGTGTCAGAAACACTTGCACATTACTGCTTATTCAAATCAATGAGAAGTAGTGATAACTGATCTTCTGCCCATCTCTCTATCTGTACTTTGTATTTCATACAGAATCCACAAAGTATATATATAGCCACCTATTCATTCCGAGGAGCTAGTGCAGCATAGAACGAACACAAAAACCGAAAATAGCTTCCTCCAATGAAAAACCAAAGTTGATGGTGGCTTTGCCGTTTCCCATAGTCCCGTTGTACCCTTGTTTCCTTCAGGACCGCCGCGCCTACAACGTATACGACATCAGCCCTTTGGCTGAAAGATCAATCATGATGTTTACCTACAAACAGCACCAGGAATGCCCTACAAAACCCTCCAAATAGCCCCCGCCCTCCTCTTCTCCTCCTCCTCTGCCTCCCCAGCGCGATTCATCTCCCTCACCCATTTTGTTTCTTCCTTGCTCACCTCCCGCTGGATATCCTCCACCGCCCCTAGCTCCGCCAGCATGTTTTTTACTAGAGCATTAACCCCCTTTAGTATACTTCCCAATCCCTCCTCTTCTTCCACTGTCCTCTCCTCTCCGTCTTCCTCCTCCTTCTTTTCGTCCTCCGGGATAAAATCGAGCCCGTGTTCCTTCAGTCCTCGGTACATCTCCTCCACCTTCCTCTTGATCACAAAGAAACTGTCTTCATCCACCACTTCTCCCAGAAATTTCCCTATTAGTTCTGAAGATTGCTCTCCTGAGCGGCGAGCAGAAATTATGTCTTCAGCTCGAAGGAGCCACTTGTCGAATCTCTTCATCAGGCGAGAGTGCTTGCCTGAGCCCGGCTCCGTCAACGCCCAAATATCCTGGAGGGTACCATCCAAAAACTGAATCTTGGATTCTAGCTCGGGGGGTGGGCCCAAGTAACGTAGCAAAGCCTTGACCGTCGCATCTTCCGAGAGAGAATTCTCTGCTTCCCGCGCAAGCGCATCAGCTTGCACTATTTGCGAGAAACGCTCCCCGAGTTGGGTTCTGGCGGAATGTTCCCATTCCCTTGTCACAAACACAGCGTCTCGATGAAGAAGGTGCAGTTGCAACAGTTCCGTCTGCAAACGAGACGTTTCGGCAGAAATCGCTTGGTTGGCAGGGAGTTTGGAGGGCGAGGGAGGGGCGAGGAAAGTTGCGGTTAGCGGTTTGGGTGCTAGGCTTTTAAGAGGGGAGAAGTGCTGCTGGTGGGTGTTGAATTCGGGCTTTGTTTTTGGCAAGATAGGTGGTGGTCGGGTGGTGTTGGAGGAGGTGGATGGTATCCTCTTGTGCTGCGTCGCTGCTGCTGCTTTGGAGGAGCGGGTAATAGGGGGTTTAGATCGGTCTGATGATGATGATGGGCCTACTTTCTCGACAGAGGAGGTGGTGGTTGCCGAGGCCACGGACCCCTGAGAGGGGGGCCGGAGGATGGTGGTGCTTGAGAGGGTGGTGACGGAGGACTTTGCGCGGGCATGGCCCGCGGCGCCGGATGTAGTGGACGAGGAACTGGTCGAGGCAATCCTTGAGCCGGTAGTTCGGCTGGATACACCGGAGGAGGTAGTTGGGCGCCGTGATGAGGGCGTGCTGCTTGATACTGTTGATGAAGAGGTTGAGACTTGCCGGATAGATGGCGCTCGGTTGAGACGTGTGGTTGATGATGCCGAGGCAGCAACGTCGTCCGGTTTGGTTGGTTGCCAAATCGATGCCGCCCGGGTGAGACGACTGGTGGGAGCTGCATCGTCAGGTTGTTGGGTTTGACGGATGGATGCAGCTCTTGTCTGTCGTGTTGTCGATGTTGCTGCTGTTGTTGTTGTTGTTCTCGTTCTTGTTGTTGTTGTTGTCGCCGCATGCTCATCTTCTTGTTGCTGTGGTCGTGCAGGAGGCAAAGGAGTCATGCGCGACGAAAAAACACCAGAAACCGGCCTGGATGTCCTCCCCGCCCCCGCCCCTGCTGTAGCAGTAGGGGTACTCGCTATTGCCCTCGACGACGATGCCGTCGCAATCCCTCTCGCCGGCAATCTACTTGGCGAAGTCTGGCCACCGCTTCCATTGCCATTTCCACCTTCACTCCCAGATTCAGTCGTCCTAGTGGTGGGCTTTCTCAACGATCGCATGCGCGATAATGGGACATTATTGCTTGTTGTGGTTGACGACGACATTCTGGTTCATGTATAGTTTTCCTTTCGATTGAATGATTTACAGTTCCGAGCAACTGTTGACCGATAAAGTGAGGTTGTTGTTCGTCGTCCGGGGTACACCGTCGCGTTGTCAGTCAGTGGGCTCTTGGCGATACAAGGCAAATGAAGCGATTGGTGCGATTGGTACGGCAGTGGGACGCCCCGAAATCTGGTAGGTGCATAAGGCTGCGGCGGGCTGTAGCGTTGTCGGTAGGGGAGGGTTGCATCGATGCTGAAGATCAGGCACCTCGCCTTTCCAAAGTATAAAAATGAACTGAACTTGGATATTTTTTCAGCGACGTGTTCATCTCGTACGCCTTTTCTTAGCTAGACTTACTCTGGTAGATGTAGATATACTAAACTACCTAGGTACCTGACCAGTGAAATAAAACCGTCTGACTGCCCTGTCTGTCAGACTTCGTTCGCCGCCCTCAACGGCGTGGACACATGTGGACATAGATATTAGTTGTGATGTTGTACAGATGGTGAGACACTACTTTGGTCAAGTATAATAAACTTTCCATTGTGTACAGAATAAATAAATATGTTTTCCAAGAAACAGCAAGGTATTTGAATCCAAACTGGGACGGTTCCCCAACCAAGACCGTGATCTATTAACAAGAGATTTACCACCTACTCGTAGATGGCCACTTCAAGACAAAGCCGTCCAAACCGCAAGCAAGTCCCCACCCAAGACCAATGCCAACTCTTCAATGCAAGTGTAATGGTATATATATATATATATATATATATATATATATATTTGGCCTCCCATGTGAGAATGACGCTCATCACATGCACTGATCGTGCATTTATTAGAACTTTCGCGCCTTCGAAGAAAGAGAAGAAAAAAACACCCTATCCGATCCCTTTTCCCTAGTATCCGCCCCGGTTATTGGTATAATGAATCAGTTCTGATCCTCAGTCATCATTCAGAAAGCCCGCCGTGGCAGACCCTGGTTCCGCTGCGGGCTGGTCCCGGGCAGCCACCTTTTTGTCCTCCATTTCCTGGAGAACCAGCTTCAGGTCACCTCGGAACCTACGCAGGAGACCAGTGCAGCCTGAGCAGACATTGAGGTGGCAGGAGCTGCAGATGTAGCACTCGGCGTTCCGGTCCTTGTGCCCGCACGTTCGGCAAGCAATCGGGTTGTTTCTCTGTTTGCCGGGCGTCATAATCCGGTGATTCGTGATGCAGCGAAAGTGCTTGTTCGCCAATGGGCGTGCATCCAAGATGCCGTCACCCGCTACTGGCGTGTACCAGTTCCTCGGGAACAGCGCAGCCCCGGGATTGTCGGTCTGATCCGGGGCGTTGGGATCGGGTTCCCGCAGCGGATAGTCGAGGAACTCCGGCCTTGACGGCGGCCCTCTGAGCGTTATTTCGGATCCCGTCTCTGAACTTGGAGGCTTGGACCATGATGGGCCTGGACTTTGAGGCCTCGAGCGAGGTTCTCCGTAAAACCGAGGCGAAGGTTGCAGCTCGTGCAACCCGAGGGGTCCTTGATCCCGACGGTTACCTGCAGAAAGTTGCCGCTGGTCTTCGTCGACTCGAGTAACGGGTCGCCCCGGATGTTGACCTTGACTCGCATCGCGATCACGGCTAGGTCCAGGTGATGACGGAAGGCCCAGCGGCGAGCGCACGCCGAGAGACTGGTTGCTTGGCTTCGGAGCCAGCGCAGGGCTGCTCTTGGCGTGGCGCAGTTGTTGAGAGTCGGGAGCCCCCAAAGCTTTCCGTGCAATTGCCGGCGGCGGTGGTGGCTTTTGTTCGCTCGGTAACTCTGGGGTCAGCGCCGGTGAGATTGGCGACACCACGGTATCTAACAATGGGCTTTTGACATCATTGGTGCCGTAATCTGGAGTTGGTAAACGCGGAGCCGAGAGCGGAGAGACCGGGGGCAAGGATTTTACAGGGCTCATCATAGCCGTTGTGTCACCGGCCCCCTCTCGGCTCTCGTTAGACTTTTTGGTCTTCAGTTTTTCTCTCAAATGGGACGCCTCCTGTCCCATATTCACTTCTCTCTGCGGAACAGCCTGCTCGGTCGCGGGAACTGGTTTTATATTTCGACCCGGTAATCCACCAGGAGCGGATCGGGGCGGTGGGGCTGCACGGGAGGCGACAGGTTGCTGCAGCTGGGGTACGTCACGTTGCTCTCGAGGCGGAGGTGCTGGAAGTGGTCGTGATGGAGACACGTCGGATGCGCTCTGGACCGAATCGTGCGTCGATACCACAGTACCGGTAGAACCGTGACTGGAAACAAGTTTGAGCTCAGGTACGTCAATTTTCTCTTCGGTTTTCAACGATCGCCTTCTCCAGAGCTGATCTTGTGGGGAAATGTTATCGCCTAGCGGGGATGCGGTGTGCGTGGGTGCTGATGGTTGGGCGGCTTGTATCTGCAAGCTCGTTGGTGTTTCGGGTCGATTGCGTTGGGCATCTTTTAATGGCGGCGGAGGTGGCAGCTCTTCGAGGTCTTCCAAAAACTTTTGCTGGTTCTTCAACTCTTGCGTTTGCGCACCTTGCTCGGATGACAACGTCTTGACGAACGTTGGGGCAGGAGCAGCTGCCTTTGGGATTTGGTCCTCAAAGAAATCTGTTGGTGAAGCAGCTGAGTACGAGTCCTTGGGCCTGGTGATTTCCGTTTCAGAGTTTGTGGACGACCGCGGAGTTGATTCGGATGTGTGATTCGAATATGCAGACAGCAGACTCGAGATAGAACCCCCGGGCGAAGGCATCCGATCCGGCGACGTTGGACTTGCAAGAGACGTCGGGGCCGGGGCGGAGAGCGTCGTCGTCTGAACAGTCGGCGCAGCCACAGGTCGTCTTCGGGGGACAGTCACTGGGGGCGGAGGGACCGAAGATTTAGAAGGCAGGCGAGGGAGTGGTGAGACTGGGGGAGGTTGCGCAATGGTGGCCATGGTCCTTTCCCTATCCCATGCCCGATCGGTTTGCTTCGGTGGGGGAGGGGGAGGAGGTGGAGGAGGGCGGATGGCTTCTACTGGTTGTATGATGGGAGGCAGGTCTTTCTGAGGAAGTGGAGGGAGAGGAAGTTGCGATTCGAATGACTCGAAGTTAAGCACCGGCAACGAAGGCGGAGAGGGGAGGGCTTTCGAAAATCGAGACCGCCCAGTTTTAGGGGGCTGCAGAGCCGTGGTTTCCATCATCTTGCCAACGTCATGTCATTCCCCCCGTTTTTTGCCGGGAGTATTGAGGCACGGATAGTATCTGCAGACTGCGGTCGGTCGGGGTACGGGATATGGTGGAATGATCCTTTTTCAAGCAGTGTCGCCAGACCCGCATCTGGTGTCGCACATGGACTCGCGAGCGCAACGATATCCCGGAAAAGGACGTAGGTATACGTGGACAGACGACCACGGCGACGACAGACAGATACTTTGCCAGCGTCAAGCGCGCAACGAGAATTTCGGCGAGATGCGCTTTGCTGCTGATGGGGTTCTTCTTGATCCGGCCCGGATGAGAAGAAAATGTCTCAGGTACCACGAAACAAGATGTCGATGTAGGTATGTATGCGCATAAGGGGTAATGGTAGGTTATCAACTCGCATCCGGGGGAATTGGGCCGGACGACGACCGGATTTTCTCAAGATTCTCGTTGTGATGCACCGCAGGCAACCCACCAACAACTGCCCACCTCTCCCACGCATCTTCCCAGCAGGGCTCAAATTAGACGATCGCCGCGCAAGACCCCTGGTCCCTACCCGGCTGAAACACTCACTGGTTAAAGACGAGCCAAGACCTTATTTTAATGACAAGGGGAACCACATCGATTTTCTCACACAAATCCCACTGGACTTCACCAACTGCAGTCCATGGATTTTGGTTGGCAGCGATGACTCGCCACGCTACAGTAGGTAATACTTCATACTGTTCTCTCTTCCTTTGGTTCGCTTGCTTTGGACAATGCCACGGGTTTGCGGCTTGTCGGAACGGCCTTGAATCGGTTGTACACGTTTTCCGCTCCCCCCTTTTTTCAACCATCATGCCGTGCAGAGCGATCCTCTTCCAGTTGGGAAATGGCCAATTTTGCCAGTTATCTATCTAGGACGGCTTGTGATATCAGGTTTGCATTATCTGACTCGTCAAATAGTCGTCAGATTTCTCAGACAACAAAACTATCAAAATTGCGAATGACGTCTTTCCTCAAGATAGCGGCATGCGCGGCGTGGGCGGGAGTGCGGAGAGCGTTCGATAGCCCAAGTTAGGCACATCAACTCCCGCACGCCACCCACTGTCATCGGGCTGTCGGGGGGGCATTTCGCTCCGCTGTTAGGCTTGGCTATGTTACTTCGCACCTGTAGCTTAACAGGTTTTATCCCGGACTTGGGAGATTGCATGACGATCGCTCACGGGGAGGAGGCCTGATAGGTTGTCTTTCTGTCACTCGGATAGGGCAGAGACTTTTCCGTGTCGTTGTCGCATTCGCTCTTCCAACGTAGATGTAATAATTCTTCTCCAGGAACTCGGTACGCTGCCATGATGAGCTGTTGACGACTGTCTCTCGACGACGCTATCAAAGATTGGTAATCAAGCTGTTGAGTAATAATTATCTCGTTTTCGCTGTGCAAGCCAGCAATTTCCATGTCGGCTTGAAAGCACTTCCAAATATGGTGGATATCATACGAAGTTTCAAAATGAAAAGAGAAGGGAAGGCGCAGGAGAAATACCGACGTGCATAGATTGATGGTGGCATTGCATATCCGAACCCGCTGCTTGGTTGCGTTCGTTGTGGCTGCAGAGAAGCCTGGAGCAGCATCCTCTTCTTCTGTGCCTCTCTCAAAATGTTCTTGGGTACGAAACGCGAGACGCGTACCAGACTTGGGAAACGGCTTATTCTGGACCAGGCAATTACGAAGCATCAGCTAACGCCATGTCAGGATATGGTCCGAGATGAATGGCACGGTAAAGGCAAGGTAACAGAAGAAAAGAGTTTTCTTGAAGAGGGCACAACTTGTAGAAAACTGTTTCACTCGTGGCTCCTGCGAGTTCTGGTTGGTTGTTGGATCTTTATCTTCCTAAACACCGAAATTACATCTGCAGGTTCACCAAGATATCGGACGGATAATACAACTCTAGCACTGCAGGACGTAGGGGTTCGACCTTTTATCTTGGAAATGGGTCCCTCTGAATTTCTTGTCTAGGTAGAAGAACGTGTTGGCCGAATGCTCCGGGCCCTGGTGTAACCACACCTGTTCATCAGGACCTGCGTTTACCCGCTGAGGTGAGCGGGATTCCGACTGCACGACGAACTGTAATAAATTGGGAACTGTGCCTACGAATAAGTTGTTCGATATACCTAGAGACGCAGACTGGGTCTGACCGTTGAGTGTGGGAATTTGTTGGTTGACCAGCTTCAGACTTGATGAAGAGGTTGAAGTTCATTCTTTCTAGGATAACATACTCTCAACTTGAGTTTGACTACCTATGCACTTGATGGAGATATCACCACTTCCACGGTCAATTGTCTGGTGTAAATGAGAACTGTGCTGGACGGTTTTCACATCCGAACTGGCCAACCTCCCCTTTGTCCATGCGTTTGAAGCTTTCCACCGGTTCCAAAGTTAATTCCTCTCATCCCAACCTCCAAAACTCGGCCCTACGATAAGATCGTCTGGCCGTGGAAGAAAGGACGCTTTGCTAATACCAATTCTCGTTTCCTCCTAGCAATCTACTGCGCACGGCGTGTAGTACTTGGATATTTGTGAGCCCGGTCATGATGGATAGCTTGTCTAACACGGGTTCAAGGCACCGATCACAAGACAAGCCAACACCAGGAGCCTTGCTTGGGTGTGGCGGTTTAAACTCATGGAGAAAGATACACAAAAGAAAATCCGTTTGTAGACTCCCGAGGGTTAAAATATTTGCCAGAGAATTAGCAATGGCCGTTGAAATATTTGATCAAACAGAGCGCAGTCCTGTTTTCACCAACGGCGTTTGTACGCAAGCTTGTGCTCTTGACTACCCGCCGAGGGGATACAAATAGGTTTGTTTAGAGATCACTATTCTGACCTCAACACCATAAGACACCCAACTTTTGAAGCCATGAAGTTCTTCACTTTCCTAGCCTCATGGAGCGCCGGGGCTGCAGTCTCCCTCGTTCATGGCTCCGCCATTCCTCCCACCTCCCAGAAGCATTTCAACCACCCTACTGTCGGTATCATAACCTCCAGACAATCTGATACTGCCACCACGAACCTAAACTACACCTCCCTCTCCCACTCGGCGATAGAAGCCCTCAACACAGCCTTCTACAACACCACCGCCGCCCGCTGGTCTACCCCCGACGCCTGGTGGCTCTCCGGCGTGGCCCTCACCCACATCATCAACTACTCCATCAAGACCTCTTCCACCCAATACCTCTCCCAAATCGACGACATCATCGCCGCCCAGCGCCAGCCGCTCCCCTGGTGGCCTCAAGGCGGCGGCGAGTTCCGCGCAGACAGCACCGATGACACGGGCTGGTGGGCCCTGGCCATGCTGCGCATGTACGACCTGACCGGCAACTCTTCCTACCTAGAAATCGCCAAGATGGACGAGGCGTACATGTGGCAGTACTGGACAGACACAGAGTGCAACGGGGGCCTCTACCAGGAGATCAAGGGGGGCTTGGTGTACAAGAACGCTATTTCCAACGAGCTGTACTTTACCCTGGCCGCCGGCTTACACAACCGCCTGGGGGGGGATACGAATGTCGGCACGTATCTAGAAAAGGCGAAAAAGAGCTGGGACTGGTTCATGGGAACGGGCATGATCAACGAGTACTGGCTTATCAACGATGGTTTGACGGAAAACGAAAACGATAGGAGCAAGTGCTTCAGCAATAATGGGACGACGTGGAGTTATAACCAGGGAGTTGTTCTCGGGGGCTTAGTCGGTTAGTCGTTTTTCCCAGTCTTCACCCTTCTCTTGTTTCTCCAAGACTAACACAGCCCCAAACAGAACTCTACAAAGCCACCGCAAACAAGACCTACCTGACCACCGCCGTCACCATCGCCATGGCCGTGATAACCGACAAAGACCACCTCTCCCTCGACGGCATCCTCACCGAGTCCTGCGAGGCCAAAGGCGAGTGCAACAACGACAACCAGATGTTCAAGGGCATCTTTGCCTCCAACCTCGCCGAACTCGCCAGTCTGTTTACCAACGGACCGTTCCGGGGGTATTTGGAGCAAAATGCAAAGAGTATGTATCAGCGCGATAGAATGACGACGACGACGACAACAACAACAACAACAACAACAACAACAACAACCGGAGGGGGAAATGGCAATGGGGATGGGACTTTTGCTCTGGACCTATATGATGTCCAGTGGGCAGGTCCCTTCATCGCCTCAAGCCTGGCGAAGCAGGCGAGTGCGATTGGGTTGCTGGTTAGTTTGATCTAAGCGGCTGCAGGTTAGCTTGATCTAGGTAGACAAACAAAAGCGATGCCCTTTTTGAAACTGGGTTTGCAAACGTGTTGTTGTTTAGTCGATACGATTCCCTCTTTTGCAACTAGTGGCATGATGGCATCCGCTTTCTTGCATCCGTGGTGAACAGCAACTAAGAGTAAGTTGGGCCTCTGAGTAGGACTGCTCTAACGGGCAAAGTACCTGAGGCATGGGTAAAGATAGATTGATGGTTGGTTGAGAGGAGTAGACTTCCAGCGATCAATCCGATTCATTCCATCAACTGGTCTGGTCCGTATGCTAACTATTCTAGTGGCAAGGAAAGCAGAAAACACGAAAGCATCATAAAGCATATTGGCCCCCAGGGGAATATCAAAATCAATGACAAAAACGCAGACAAGAACAAAAGAGAGCTGGTGTATCCCACGGAAGATGTGTGTCGAGATTGAACTGTATTCGTAACGGTTGCTGCCCCTTTCTTCCCCCCTCCCACTGTAATATAATCCACCTGTAGATAGAGATGATTGCCGCCCTCCAAAAGAACATTGGTCCTCCTTTACCTCTAATCAACAGTTCAACATCTTACCAGAGAGACTTCTCCACACACCTCACCGAAACATCATCCTTCACTCTCTTACAAAGAGAATGGCCTCCTAGGGTAGCTCACTCCCTCAACCGCAGCAGCGTCCACAAACCAACTGCACCGCTCGCCCGTCCCCATGTTGACCAGCGTGCACGGCAGACCACTATCGCCCTCAAAGATCTCCTTCATAATATCCTTCTTGCCCGCGCCCGTCGCCACAAACGCGACTCTGACCGCATGCGTGACCACCGGCAGCGTAAGCGTCACCCGTCTCGGGGGAGGCTTAGGCGAGTCCTCAATGGGCGCAACCCACGCGCTCGTCTCCCGCAGCAGCTCATGGCCCGGGAACAGCGAGCAGGTGTGCCCGTCCGGACCCGACCCCAGCAGCAACAGGTCGAAAATGGGCAGCTTGACGCTGTCGCGCGACGCAAACGACCTCACGAGAACCTGCTCGTACTGGTCGGCCAGCTCTTGCGCGTCGTCGAGGTACCCCGTGTCGATGGGGTGGATCGTCGGCTGTGGGGATCCAGCGGGGATCTTGTTGAACAGCTCCTTCTTGACCAAAGCGTAGTTGGAGTCTTCGTGATCGAGAGGCACGGCGCGCTCGTCGCAAAAGAACACCTCCCACTTGTCCCACTTGACGGTATCGGCCTCCGAGGAGGGCTCGGGCAGCAGGGCCTGAGCTAGCGTCTTGGGCAGGGAGCCGCCGCTGATGCCCACCTTGAACACACCGTGGCGGGCGATGCCGGCCTCCTGGCACGAGATGACGTACGCGCGGAGGGCCGGGGCCAGGGAGGTGGTGTCGGGGAAGGAGTAGAGGTTCGCTTGTTTCGCCATTTTTTTTTGGTTTCAAAATAAGAAGCTGTAACGTAACTAGCTTTGTTGCTGAGGGGGGGCAAGCGAGTCAGGCTCTCAAAGTGGCGGCGGCGTTTTGATGGAACTTTTCAGGTAGTGTTCGGGGATCGGATCGGCTTTTTTCCAAACGTGAAAGTGTTCGGTGCCCGGGCCGGCAGAAGAGGTGTCGTTGTAATGTGACCAGCGGAGCTCCGATTCGGCCAAATTCCCGGACGACTTGTTTGTGTGACCGAATGTCTTTGTCTGAATTTCGATCCAACGGGGAAGTTCCTGTTAGAATATTCCACTGTGGATCTTGACTTCTTAAGCGTGCAGTGGAGGGGGATCGAGATAACTTCTTTGAAAGACACGGTATTAGCTATGGAATGGAGCACGACAAAGGTGAGGCTCTGGGATGAAAAAAGGGGAATGCTGAAGTGCGTACTTGACTGACTTGAGACCGTCTGAAGCGCGGGATGTGCGGTTTCCGCGGGAATTTTGTTGTGGCTGCTGTTATTTTTCTGATGGAGGGGCTTCCGTCGTATGGAGGGGTTGATTGGAGGGGTAACGTGGGAATGCTTGTTGTAATGGAGGGGGGGGCCTGCGGCTGAGTGGATAAGGTACCTAGCTTTCTGTGGCATGGGAAAACCCCCCATATCAAGACCCCCAATTATCTATCTCTTTACCAGCCCAACGATGATGAGTATTGTACATACATAGATATTAAGATAGGTATCTTGTGTCCACAATCTACTGTTCTACGAAGAATTGTTCTGTCAAAGTCTCATACGTTTTGAATAGTAGAAGGGATCATGACGAGCTGAAGACTCCACAGGAATAAAGAGAACAGTCTGGACCGACCTGTGTGCCCAATCATCATCGTCATGACTACCTACCTCCTTTCTCTTCTTCTATCTAGTGTCTTCCGTAGATTGTTGCATTGTTCGCTGTCAAATCCACAACACGCATTCGGTCCATCGAATTATTTTCTTCCAGTCTACGGTAGTATAGCGAACTCACATCCAGGTCGCCCAACTTCAAAGCCCATAGCTTCGGAGCCCGTATGTATATAGTATACTACAGCCGGCCGGCTGTCACATATCCAATCTACAACATACCAAGATCGACGGTGCTGTCGATCAGGGCCAAATACCGAATGATGGGATCATGACGATCTGGTGTGATAACTACACGTGCACACGTGTAGGACGATCTCCACACAAAGCCTTGCGGCGCCAGGCATTCTATGTATCGTTGATCGATGATCTCTCGACAGACGGTTGGTATATACAATATGAATGCAACATGGGGCGATATCAGGAAATTTGCAGTTCCCAGTGGTCAGGGTGCGTGGGGGGGTGAGGTCCTGTATACACATGAATGGTAAGCAACATCGATAACGACATGTCCAATCAGAGAAGTAGGTGCATCCCAAAACGCGATGCCTGGATCTGGCACACCTGCAATCGGCCGTAGCATAGATTTCATGTGCTAGTATGAGACCTCACTCAATACTCTCTGCGATGGACATATATAGATTCATACCTGCCTCCCTACCTATATAGTATAGTGTTGTTAACAGGCACAAAACTAGAATATCCAAGTCGTCATCGTTTTTTGTTTATCTTCCTAACAACTCGATGCAAAAGCCATGTTTCCGCTGTACGAGTAGTGTATACATACATCCACACTTCAAGTTGCAAGGGCGGAGTTGATGATGTCGGAATCATACGAGTGCGTATCGAAAAATCATTGAAACAAGAAGATCCCTTCCTTTCATGGAACTATCTCGAAAAGCCTCTCTCTGCCAAGACTTGGTGTTATCGACTCCATCGCTGGGCTCTCCTCCACCTTCATCCCGGGGTAACGCTTTCCGCGAGCAGAAGAGAAAATCAACGGTCTCGGTACATTTAACTCCGTATGGTGCCGTGTACAGATGACATCGCTCTTTTTTCGGTTTCGTATTTGACGAACCAAGTTACAGGGAGCATATACTACGTGTAGTCTTCATCGGTTTCGACTTGAATTGTCCCCCGACTTTTACCACTTTGAGCTGAACAACCTCTTGTCAACCTCTTCCACGGAGGGGTTGAAAAGGCGGGATAGAGTGGAGCGGGGCTCGTGTTTGCGTGCACCATTGCGTCATAGGTCTGGGCTCCATAGGGCAGCTCCCTGAACCGGCACCTGTGCCGCGTGATGTCTTGGGCTCGCCGGGCAGCAGGGCAGTGCGGTGCGGAGGAACCTGGAAGAGATCGATGAACTCCAGATTCGGCATTCCCGATGGGACAAAAGATGGGATTCGGGTGACTGCTTTACATTGCCTTGAAATCGGCGCAGCAATGGTGGTGTTGTCGGAACTTCCCAGTAGACTCTTTCGGGATCGGTGCCGAGTCAGAGAAATCCAACGACATTGTTGTCACTTCTCTTTAGCCCAACACATTCAACTAGTCCAGCCAATCAATGTTGGCTTTTCAGTACAAAAAAAGCATGGGGGCGGCGCTGCAGCACCGAGTTCGGCAAACTGGTTGAAACGGCGGTCGGCAGAATTGTCTCACGGCACCATCCAACAAGCTGCTGCTACCGCTGCCGCTGCTGTTACTGCTACTGCTCATCTTTTGCCAGTTTCCAGCTCGACCCGAGACCCCAGAAGACAGCAAGGGCGACGATACTTCTTCTGATCGGACCTTCTTACGACAATCCACCGTATCTGGAAATAGGGTCCAGTTCCAGCCCACCATGGGATCCAGCATGCCATCACCCAAGTACCTTACCGGCGATGTGTCGGCCATCAATGAATTCATTGATCGTTTTGATGTGCGTTTTTTCTCTGACTCAACTTTGAGATATCCTTCCTTTTGGCAGTGTTTTCCTGGCTGACCAACTTTAGGTCTTTCTTCTTGACTGTGATGGTACGGACGAACTGCAACTTGTTTGAGAAGTAAAGTAATGAGTTGACCATATCTTACCATAGGGGTCATATGGTCCGGCGACCACGTCTTTGAGGGCGTTGTAGAGACTTTGGAGCTCCTGAGATCAAGAGGTTGGATTCCCCCATTCACGCATTACCCACCGCCGGCCCACCGAAGCCTCGCTAACTTTGTCTTAGGCAAAAAGACGGTCTTCGTGACCAACAATTCGACCAAGTCTCGGCAGGAGTACCTCAAAAAGTTTACGGGCTTGGGGATTCCATCCAATGTTGAGGAAATCTTTGGTTCAGCCTATTCCTCATCCATCTACATCTCAAGGATTCTTAAACTCGCTCCTCCCAAAAACAAGGTGTTTGTTATTGGCGAGGCTGGCATCGAACATGAGCTAAAAAGTGAGGGTATTTCTTTCATTGGCGGCACCGACCCGGCTTACCGGAGGGATATCACCCCCGAGGACTTCAAGGGTCTGGCCGATGGTTCCCTGCTCGATCCCGAAGTAGGCTGCGTGCTCGCTGGCTTGGACTTTCACATCAACTACCTCAAGCTGTCGCATGCTCTCCAGTACCTGAGGCGAGGAGCCGTCTTCTTGGCGACAAACGTGGACTCGACCTTCCCCATGAGCCACGGATTCTTCCCCGGAGCGGGGGGCATCAGCATGCCTCTGGTGTACTCAACAGGCCAGAAGCCAGTTGCGCTCGGGAAGCCAAGCCAAGCCATGATGGATGCCGTCGAGGGCAAGTTCCAGTTGGATCGCGAGCGGACCTGCATGGTCGGAGACCGTCTCGACACCGATATCAAATTCGGAATAGACGGGAAACTCGGAGGAACACTTGCTGTTCTAACGGGCGTAAGCAAGAAGGAACAGTGGGAGGCAACAGATGCCGTGGCTGTGCCAGCGTATTATGTGGATAAACTCAGTGATTTGTATGCGGCAGCAGCAAGGCAGTGATCGATTCTCACCTTTTTTGTCGCAACACACATACATACATACATACATACATATCAGGGTCCCGGGCGAGGATTTCGGATGTGTTGAGATCCGGGGGGATATGGGCATCTCACGCTTTTCGCCTCCTCGCTCCCACCACCTGTTCAACGACTAGACCAGATAAACAACTATACACTATAGATGGCAACCAATAGATTTCTAACGTTCAATCGTTCCGATAAATTTACGGGAGAGTTCGATCGGGTGGGTAGCACCAAATTGACAGCCTTCACGTCCCACGCGGGTAGATGCTGTGTTGCGTTGCTTGATATCAGACCGCACCGGGTTCACTGCCGGGTGGATGAGGCAAAAATAAAAAAATGACAGAATATAGTATAGCACCACTTGAATCATGCGACTTCAGATCACAAGAACAACTCTTTTTTGCCTCGAGCTTGCGCAATCGGACTCGGGTCAAATCCAAGGAAAGCAACGCTGGAACCAGGGCTTGGGCCCAGTTGTCATGAACTGGGAATACAGGCTATGACGTCGTTCGAGGCTCGGCGGCGGGCTGGTTCGAATTTCGATGGGCTGTCAAGGGGGGTCCAAGGGGGGTCACTGGGGCCAAGCTGCCACAGGAATATGCAAGCCATCAATTGGTGGGCAGGACCCTGAATTTCAGGCTACCCGAGCACCCGCTATTTTGGTGGGTGTGAACCCTGTTTTTGGTCGTTTTTCACAAGGGGTCTTGTCGCTAGAGTGGGGCACAGGGTCCCAGGTCTCCCGTGAATCTCGACCTTTCGTCAGACGGCACCTTAACCGCATGGGACGACGGAGGGGGCCAAGAGAAAACGTATGCACACATTTGCGAGTTCAGCTTTACACTTCTTTGCGACCATCCACCACAACACACACTTCCTATTTCTTCCGTTTTCTCCTCTTGCTTTGCTTTTACAAAAGATATCAGTGGCGTTGCCGAGTGAGACCTACGTCCTTCACAGGGTTCCATGTAATCATCGGAGAACTCGAGGAGACGAGAATCGATCTGGAAAAAAAGCAACAGACAGGGCATTGTGAGGCAAAAAGAACAGAATCCACACTTCCAGCTACCAAGTACCTACCTACCTGCGTTCACCACAAGCGTGTCCGGGTAGCAAGGCCCAACCTCCAGCGGCATGCCGCGAACCGACCGAGACGGGGGGGGCGGGCGTGGTGAGATACGCACAGTGGTGCGATGACGGCACCAAAGAGGTCCCCTCCAGGGTGGCTTCTGGCAATTTGAACATGCCCTTCAGTGAGGTACCATGACGGGATTCAAGAACCAGGCGTATCTATGCCCGTACCACCTAGATACATACTTGTACGCAATCTGGGGCGAAGAGTGGGATGGATGGAAGAATGTAGCAGTTTATTAGTTGGACATCCATAAAACTGACCAGGTAGATAATTCACTAGGACGCCGGAGCATTTGCAACACCTTCAGATGGGTACCTGCGGTTTAGGTATCATCTAGTAAAGTATCCCAACTCCATTACCGTCATTTACACCGCACACAAGAGCGAGAAAGAGGCGTTAAGTGTCCAGGTTAGGGGGTGCAAAAAAAACCCAAAAAAAAACCAAGGTCTCACAACCTTGCGCATTCAGTTACCGACCACAACGTCCACAGTCCTAGGTCGGTCGGGTAGGGATACAGCACGGTCGGTACGTACAGAAACCCTTTTCTGGCATGCTATTCCCTGTCTTGGCGAGAGTGGCTTTTTTCGGTTTTGGCTTTTTAAGAAACAGCCAGCAACAACAGTTGGGACGGAGGCACTCGGGCGTTTCTTCAGTTTCGAGTTTCTCGTCATTGTTAGGGCAGTTTACCCAAACCCGAACAGCATCCACGGGACTAGCGGCCCCTTGCCTCCATTCGCAAGTCAGACCTTTCTGTCGTCACTTTCTGCTTGCTGCTTGCTGCTTGCTGTTCTTGCTGCTCTTGCTGCAAAGTACAAGAAAAAAAAAAAAAAAAAAAAAAAAAAAAAAAAAAAAAAACCGGGCAAAAAAGAGAATACCAGGTTAAAAAAAAATTATTTGTTGGGGGGGGGGGGGCAAACCCCAAAAA
>MU864452.1:0-93161 GCA_033296905.1 Podospora australis | reverse complement strand
TGAGACGCGTGCCACAACCTTCGATTATCCTGTCATATTCACCGTTGGCGTACTGCCTTGCAGTCTGTATCCACTTTTGGTGCAGGTTGTAACAGAAAGTCAGGAATTTGTGGGGAAAGAGATGACCTTCTCCTATTACTTCAAGTTCGTTGCTTAGCGCGGCTAATGTCGAGCTATGAAGCAGCATGTTTGTGGAAAGAATGGAGCTCAGAACTTCATTGGTATCCTAGTCTACGTGATAGTCCAGGCTTATCTAGTACCATTCCTCTGAGAAACTGACGCCGTGTTGGTTGGGATAGCCAAGGTGCTTTGTCTCGTCTGACCCGTGAGTTGGAGCGGCAGTGGGAGAAATAAATGGTCTTGGCGCCCGCCTGCAACCAGCGAGGCCTCTTTCCTTTTCTAGGTTCGGGGGACAAGTGCTGATGAAGGCAACCTGGAACCGGAGGTGGCTGTGTTTGCCAACAGTTGCTACGTCACTTACCATGTATTATCTACACTCTTCTACGAAACCCTTTGTTAGACCATTGTCAGGGCGATTGATCCAGTGTTGAACATCGGAACAAGACCTCCACAGGTGAGGAGCGGGGATTGTCAGAAACACTGCACTCTGGAATTAATTGGTGGAAATAATGGGGTTTGCAACCGCTTGGTTGTATTGCTTCTCTCTGACTGCTTCACCGCCAGCAAGCACTTTTTATAGCTGTGAACGATGGCAAGTTGTGTGGCAACTATCACAAAGCTCAGGACGTAAGCATCTAGAATAAACCTGCAATTTCAACCACTCCAACTTTCCCTCCAGGTCTAACAGAGCGTACAGCAATCCCGCTCTACTTCCCAATCACATTGTTACGGCGAAGTCAACCTTTTCGGACCGCTCCCCATAGAGTAAGTCTCTATGCTCGACCCAATGGAAGAGGCAAGACCCACATGCGCTCCGGACGCCAAACGTGTTAAGCTCAATCAGCTCGCAGCTGCTTCGTGATTCGTCAAACAGGACGTCAAAGGTGAACCCCTGCTGGCGCAGCAGGTCATCCATGGCGTTGCCAGCCCGGACGTCCCTGACGATCGCTGCGTGGGTGTTTTGAATGCCGGCGAAAATAGAGCGAGCAATGGCTATCCGCTCCTCCTCGCTCCGGCCTGCGAAGCGCCAGGGCTTGTGCCAACGGTACTGACTCACGGCTGTGATCTTCATGGTCTCGGGCGCGCAAAACACGCGGTACTCTTGCGCGGTATCCATACGCGGGTCAAACGGAAGGAAAAAGATGCTTAGGCACGGCGCCCGGGAGTTGACTGCGTTATTAAGAGCGCTCCATGCCCGCAGCGATGTGGTGAGCTGGAGGATGATGTCGTCGACGGACGAGATGGACATGTTGCCGGGGGCTTTTTGAGCCCCGTCCTTGGTCGAGCAGGCAGCCAGACGCATAAAAAGGCCCTGCGTGGGGAAGACGAGGGAGCCAAAGGCCGGGGCGACCTGTTCTTCCAAGTCCTCGGCGTAAGCGCGGTTCAAGACTCGCGTGTGGACGGACGCGCCGGCGGCCAGGACGAGGAGGCGGACTTGGACGCTGGTCAGCGAGACAACCTGCAGCGCACCGTCTTGGAGGCCCCTCGAGCGCATAACAAGAGGGAGCCAGCGCTCGAACGACGTCGGCGCATTGGAAGGGATGGGGAGGTCAGGGGCCTCTTCAGCAGTGTGAAAGTTGGAATTGAACTCGTTCGGCGCCCCGCTGTCGAAATCTGCGTTTACCCTCTCGTACTCCACTATCCTCAGCCTCATTTCGCCCAGCATTTCCGCATTTGTGCTGTCGGCTGTATGTTCTACTGTCTTTGGGGCCAGGGAAAGCAACGGCGGTGTCGATGAGGTCCTAGCGACAAGGAAGCACGCTTGGGAGCCACCCGAAGCGGGGTAGTCCATTAAGCGGCTGAAAAAGTAAGCGGCACTGCTGTGACCGTTGTGCCATGTGTTGGATTATCCACATGCCGAGGAATTGCCGTTGGTCTGTGATCCTACCCCGGTCGAGGGGCGAATGCGCGGTGCAGAGAACTTAAGACTTGGCTGGCGCGTTCAGTTACCACACAGAAGTTACAAGACAACAGATTCTGGCCACTTTATCGTTGACGTGATATAATCCGACACTACCTATGCTTGTCTACAAGGAGGCTGCTGTTGGCCTGCAGCCCTCCAGACTAGCGATGCTGTGGAACGCCCGGAGTACAGTTCCCGATAAGATGACGCTCAACAAGCGGACATGCGTGCCGAGATTTGTGGCGGGGCAAGCTGGTTGCTGTGATCAGAAGTCTAGACTTTGAATTCGTGGGGGGGCGAACAGAAGGGGTGTAGGTGTATGCCACTAGTCAGTCCGTGTCCCACATCACCAAACCTACGAGAGGCAAAGCCAGCCAGCCACTGGGATTAGTTCAGCTGCTGTCGGAAGTTGAAACTAACACGAGCAACGAGTTAAGGTTTCATTTGGCTGCGCTGGTACCCGGTTGCGCCAGGCCGGGGTGAGGTTTCTGTTTCCAGCAGACCGGGGAATTGTCGGCCGCCTCTATATTCCAGCGGTCCCACTAGATCCCCTGCTGCTCCTATCGTTGCCCAACTATACTTCTCGCTTCGCCCTGGTGGAATTTTGGCTCCACGGTTCTCAGATCTCCAAACTCGTCGCTCGCCATGCCTGAGGCTGCTCCAGGTGGACCTCGCTGCGGAATTTGTGAAAAGGCGGGGTTGGCCCATGTGCGTGCGGCTGAAACTCGAGGTGCCAGCGGTTTCCCCCGAGCGAGGTTTCTTCGGCATCGATCAGATGAGGGGGGCTCAAGCAGCCTGCCGACAGGAACAGACACCGGAGACAATGGGACGGGATGGCGGCATCGTTATCAACTGACCGAGTGTCTCGAGGGGCAATTGAGCGGCATGTTTACCGATCTCGGGGTGGATGGCTCGTGATGGTGACAGCGAATGGAAATTAGTGCATGGGCGGTCGGATTGCATGAAGCACATGAGATGGTGCCTTTCTCGAAACAGCAGGCCGGTCCCTGCGAGCCCGCCAACGCCTTTCAGAACCGGTCTGTCAGACTATCCAACTCAAATCAGAACCGTTTCAAACAGCCGTCAGCCGCAGAACATATTCTTAGGGGTTGCTACCTGAATGTACGAATAGTTATCAGAGTAAAGGCCTTGAGCAGTCAAATCGATTGCTCTAGCTTCCAATGTGGTTGATGCCCTGGACGGCGGAAATTCCTGTCACTCCCCAAATTTACAATCACTCGGAGACTTTTGATTGTTCTGTGTACAATGATGCAGTATCTCCCACACAGAAAATCTATATAAAAACAGGGGATTATATACAGGTGGCGGGCGGGGTGAAGAGCAGGTTAAGCAGTCAAGAACAATAAGTTCATGGATGCTGAACATGTCACGAATTAACCAACCAGCGGCTGCAGGCAGGAAAAGAGGGGCCAGTGGCCCTAGGCGAATCAGACGACAGGAGACACGGGCCAATCAAGAGAGGCCCGACACGGACGACACGGACGACACGGACGACACGGACGACACGGACGACACGGACGACACGGACGACACGGACGACGAGCAGGCACGGCGGGCGTGGCGGGCTGGGCGAGCCCGACACGGATGATACGGACGACGAGCGGGCGCGGCGGGCGCGTCGGGCTGGATACAAGATACATAGGAAAAACACATGTAAGGTAGAAAACAGAGGACTATATAGATGGGGAGGATCGAGCATCCGGAGGGATCTCGAGACTCCACAGCAAGCAATAGGATCACACACCTAGTCCCTACAATCTACTGCACCTTTGCCTTACCTTGTGAGGACTATCTTCGAGACAATCCATTGTCGTGCACCCTTTGGCTGCACCGAATCACCATACCTAGCACTCACCTTCAGAGGATCCCTATCAGAGACAGTCTGGGCCTCGGGATTCGTCACACCAATTGACTACGTCCCGGAGGCCTCGTTGTCGGCTCGGCCGTATTATCCCTGCCCGCTGCAGCTGAATCGCGGCTTGTGACCTATATGTTACGGGAAAATGTTACGGGAAAAAGATAGTCGAATCAGGATAACAACCTGCCCCTCGCGTGATTCGTCACCTGCATCCCTCGCCGCAGTTACGCTATTATTCGGTCCGATTGTAGGCAACAACGCATCTAATCTGCAGATGAAGACGCCTCGGACGCGCCATGCAAGGAGGGAGGAGAGGCCGCCCGATATCTCTGCATTGACATAGTCGATACGTGCGGCATTTTCGGGACGGGTAGGTATTGCCTATTTGCGCCAGAGGCCCACTAGGCGGACATAGAATCGGCGCCTCGGACCAAGGGAGGGACCATACCATGCCGGCGGCACAAACTTGGGAAAGCTATGCGGTGTAGTGGAGGAAGGACGGCATACGGGATCTTGATCGTTCCAGCACTAAGGACATTCGAAATGAAGCTCAGAGTTGAGCCAAAAAAACGGTAGTCGGCGAAATGCTTGGAAAGGCAAGGGGAGTAAGAACTCGAAGAAAGAGCTGCTAAAGACCGTCAGCGCCGCGTGAGATGAGGATGCTAAAAGGGGGAAAGATAAGGGGTATATACATATATGCAGGTTGGTGAAATGAGTATCAGAGCGCAAGCTAGGGAACAACCGGCGTACTCAAGGGGTAAGGACCGAGGCGGTGAGCAAAGAAAATAGGGAGAATGTCGAAAGTACAAGAACGAGACATCAGGAAAAGAGGGCTGTATATATACTGCGGGCGCGCTGGGCCGTGCGAACCGAGCAATTCTGACGCGGCGCTATACCCGATCGGGAGGGGCGCCATTCCCAGCGGGTGCAACAGCGTGTTCTGTATTACAACATAAAAAGATCAGAAACAGCTCGGCATTTGCGGCGCTTGAAACATGCGACTGTTGGGACAGGAGAATGGCCCTGTGGGGTTAGGGTTCTGCGCCGCCCAACTCTCTCTCGCCCGAGCTGTGCCTCATGCCAACGACGATATCAGTGCCGTGATATCCGATGGCTTCGATTGACTGCTGTTTTAGATTCCATGTGGCCATAGCGCTTATTGAGCGACCAGGTCTTGACCACGGCGTCGGACGTAGCTCTAGGCTTGGGTTTCTTGGGTTTTGGTGATGACGGCCGTGGTGGTGTTGGTGACTTGGTCACAGGTGTTGGTGTTGAAGTTGATGTTGGACGTTGTGGCGGCGTGGATGCGCTTGGCGACGACCTCCTCATGACCACTGGAAGGCGGTCTTAAGTAACGGTTTCTGCCCAAGTCACGGTATTTCCCAAAGTCATTGTTTCGTGTCTTCTCTAATATTTCTACTTTAGTTCTTACACTTTTTTATTTGACCTTATTTGCTTATCTATTAGTCCTTATCCTCTCTCTTTATCTCTCTCCTCTTCCAATTACAGGCCTCCTTTAACATGGCCGACGTCCTCAGTCTGGTCAACGGTATCGTTGCCATCATCCAGACGGCTCAGGGAGTCTACTGCGCCGCTAAATACTATGTCGAATGCAATCGCGGCTGCCCCGAAGATCTTCGACTCATCGTCGTTGAGATCTCCAGTTTACGCGCCACGTTCGAGTCGATACACTTCTTACTCAGCGACAAAAATGCCGATGACGCGGAAAAGAAGAGGCTCGCCGCCAAGGTGATGAATCCTATCACCGAGTGCTCGGGCCTCTTACAAAAGCTCATCGACAAGTTTCCCGTCGAGATCCAAAAGGAGATCACTCGTCAAGAAAGCGGAACTCCTCAGGTTAAGGCTGAACGCGTGAGAGATAAAGTCAAGCAGGCATATCGGGCTGCCAGTTGGCCGTTCAAAAAGGGCTCATGCCAGGAACTCGTGGGCCAGATCCAGCATCAGAAGAACACGATTCACCTGGGTCTTACCACCGAGCTCATGTCTACCGTCAAGGCAATCCAGAAAGACATCCACGGTCTCAAGGGAGATGTAAAAGAGGTCGGCAGCGAGGTTCATGAGCTTATACTCAGTGCCAAGGTAGTGCAGGTCCACATGGATAGTAAGTGTCACTTCTCCTTCAAATGCATATATTTCGTTAGCTGACATATCACACCAGACCTAAGCCGTGAGCGCATTGCCGAATGGTTGACAGTTCCCAACTCAGACCCAAGCCCGAACCACTCCATCGCAAGTGATCTTCGCCAAACTGAGACTTGCAAGTGGCTTCCCAGATACCAAGCTTGGAACACCTGGCTGTCTGGGTCCGCCAATGCCAGGAGGCTTCTCTGGCTGCATGGCATTCCTGGAGCTGGCAAGACTGTGCTAGCTTCTTATATGGTCAAGCTAGTCGAATACCACGTCAAGCAGCAGAACCAGACAAGCAATGGTCGGAGCAAGTTCGGGTCCGCTTATTACTACTGCCTTCATTCCCGAAATCAGGATGAAACCATCCCATTCTTGCGCTGGGTTCTTGGACAGCTCTGTGTACAGAGCAAAAATGTCCCTGAAACGGTCAGCAACATGTACAAGGACAAGGCACACCAGCCTTCCAGGAAGCTTTTACTGGACTGCATCTCGGCCGCTCTAGCCAACTTTAGAGGTGGAAGGGTTTATGTTATTGTCGATGCGGCCGACGAGAGCAAAGACCGTGAAAACCTGCTCAACACCATTCTCACCCTCACCGGAAGACCGGAGTACGGCAATTTGTCGATGGCCGTTACCAGCCGCATCTACCAAGACATCAAAGATGCTTTCGAGGACAGATCCCTCGCAGTCTCCATGTCCAACCCTGCTGTTCAGGAAGATATCAAGGCCTACGTCGTCAACGAAGTCAAGACCGACAAGAAGTTTGTCAAATGGGTCAAGGCTCTGCCAGAGTTTCCTGACGAAGTGGCTGAAGCTGTGTCTGCCAAGTCCAAGGGTATGTTTCGGTATGCAGCCTGCCAACTTGACGCGCTCAAAAAGTGCAGCGGTACAGGGCCGGAAAAGATCCGAGCCATGCTCAGGTCTTTGCCGGCTACCCTGGACGAGACATATGATCGGGTGCTGGCAAGCATTCCAACTGAAATGCGTGAGCAGATCATCAAGGCTCTGGCTCTCATTCTGACCTCTGCCTGGAAGACCGGTCGTAATGCTGATCATGTCATCGAGGGTATTCGAGCGGGCTGTGAGGATGCAGGCTTCTTTGGTCTTGACGATCTTGACGAAGCCTGTGGATGTCTCATCCAGAGACTGGATCACAAGAAAGGCGTCTCCCTCGCCGTCGCACACTACACAGTGCGGGAGTATCTGGAATCAAGCAGGCTGAAGAACAAGGAGGGTGCCATCAAGGCCTTTCACATGGATGACACCCGCCAGGCCGAGCTGACTGCTGGGGTCTACATGGAGGTCGCCAAGAAATGGAGGGGTGCCTTGGACGTTGCCAGGGTCGACGTCGACATGAACATGGAGCCTAAGGACATAAAGATCCATGCTTTGAGAGAGATGCACTTTATCGCCTCTGGTTACGGCAAATCCGAGCTCTTGAGACTCCCTGGTATCTCAAAGTGTGTTACCGAGCTCCTCAATCCATACGGCTCCTGGTTCCAAGGGCTCAGGGCCGCCGGAAGTGAGAACCATAGTGACCCGGGCAACAGGAAGCTGTTCCAGTATCTCCTCAAGTTCAACCCCGCGCCGAGCGAAGCCGAGAAAGAAACTTCCAAGTTGGCGTTGATGCTCTTCACTCTGAAGTACCCGGGGACTGTTCAGAACTACCTCAAGAGCAAGTCTCCAAAGGCTCGCCAACAGCTCTTCCAGACGCAGCTCAAGGTCACCCTCCCGGCCAAATGGATCGACTACCAAAAGACAGGTGCCATGGATACAACTACGACAAGTCTCACTATTCTGGAGCTCGTCGCCGAGGCTATCAGGCGGGGCTACGACGCAAGATCCACCATGCAGGTGCTCCTGAGCTCTGCAGTTGACGCACCTTACAGCGAAGCCAACGACATCATCTCCCAGCTTACGTTCCATGACCACTCCCTCTGCGGCACCGATGAGTTCAAGCAGATTCCATGTGGCATAAATAAGGCTCCCCGGAGCAAACTGCCGACCGGGCTTCAGTTTACCCCTCTGCAGCTGGCCGTCTTCACGGCGGACATTCCCGCAGTAGAAGCTCTCCTTCAGAGGGGAGTGGATCCTAATGAGCTCGGTGAGGGACCAGCTGGCACGAAACCTGCGTTGCAAGTTCCCAGAATGTTTGCTACCAACGTTGCCATGCGACCCGGCACCTACAAGCTCGACGGCCGGCAGAGTCCTCTATACATTCTGCAAAAGGGCATGCAGCACTTTCAACAGGTCGATAAATCCAGCTGGGGTAGAGACCTGGCGATGGCCACGGAGACTATTACCCAGTTGCTCACTGTCAAGGGCGGGAAGGCCTTTGAGAAACCCATTCCGACTCCCAGTCAATCGGCCCCTTCTGCGTTATCTCAAGGGCATGGTCAAACTCAGAGAAGCAATGGTGCTGTTTCTACTTCGAGTCAGGGTGGTGTCACGAAGCAACAAAGCGGCTCTCCAGGTGCTCCCCTTAAGCAGCAGACCAGCTCTACCAATATTGGGGTTCCTACCAAGCAGCCACAGCAGCAGCAGCAGCAGCAACAATCCGGTAAACTTGCCCCTGTACAACATCATGTACAACATCAGACTGGCTTGTCTGGTACTAGCAGTACCGGCAATGCTCTCACACAGAAGCAATCACAGTCGCAGATAGGAACTGCTCCGACCCATCTGTTGAGCCAGCCGATGGGAAGTTCTGGTTCAGTCAACGCTCCTATCTCGATGCACGGCAAGCCTCTACAGTCTCAGACTGGTCACAACACTGGTGCTCCTCCGGTCAGGCAGCCGTCTGCCATCAATGTCCCAGTTGGGGCCCCCGTCAAACAGCAACAACAGCAGTCGCAGATGAATGCTCCCAGTTCCAGCAGAGCTGGTGCAGCTGGTCAGGGTCAGGCTCAGGCTCAGGCTCAGGCTCAGGCTCAGGCTCAGGCTCAGGCCCAGGTTGCTAACCAGAGCAACGGACAAATTTCCAAGCAGCAGCAGCAACAGACAACCCCCCAGAAGCCTGCCACATTCGTGGGAAGCAGCAACCCTACGGCTTCAGTAACTGGGAGTGGAAAGGTCCCAGTGCAGGCTCAGATTGGCCAGAGGGTCCCAACAGCGCAGAGTTCTGGATTAAATGGAAAAGGACAAGCACCGCAACCCTCTAGCAGCAGAAACTAATCTGCAATACTCCAAATCTGTAATTCTTTTTACTATGATGGGTCTGGGCATAGATAGATTGACTGGGTTTCATATTGGGATATAATTTATTTCTATTTCTTCGTGGCGTTTCCCCCCTGAAACCATGACATGGTGATCGTTGCCCAGCAACCCTAAGGGGTTATTCGGACGTCATCGTCTTTCACCTACGCAACATATTGTTCCCCTATTCTGGCTTCTACAGGCTGATAGTTCATCTGCCTCGATGATGTCCAACATCACCACAAACTTTCAACCCGATGCTTGCATGGTGGATAACGCGACGTCGGCGTCGATGTCATGATCTGATGTCATGATGAAACTCGGTCGAACTGGCACACCACCGCCAGACCAGCAAAAATGCTGGCTGTCCTCTTCCAAAAGTGAACGCGCTTGCAGGGTCGATATGCAACAGGGAAGCTTTTGGCAAAACCAATGGTGTGTACGACAGCTGGCTTTGCCAACAACAAAAGTCCATTCGGCAATTCAGCGAATACAACCCCTAGCTCTTTTCATTCCTTTCAAAGTTGTTCACAGTCCAACACACTGTCTTCACCAAAAAGATACAATCATGTCTATTTTCTTCAACGATAAGCCGCTAGTGACTATCCGAGTGCAGTGCAGTTCAACGATCGGCAATCGGGCAAACACAACAAAAAAGTGATCGGCGCCCGCCACAATATGCATGTTTTGGACCCTTGGGAACACTTGGGACCCGCTGTAACGTCGAACCATGACATAGCTCCCATGTGCAATGAACTAATTCCCCGACGATCTCGTAACGCTTCTTATCAACATAGCTCGCTTTGTACGCTGCGCTTGGTGTAATGGCGGCAAAGTGATAGTCAGGTACAGATGATTTCTTTTAGAAGCCACTAGCAGAAACTGGGTAAACACACTGGAATACGAAATAGGTATGCCAAGATGATATTCGGGGGTATGAAGACATAGTACAGATGCTAACGGAAAGAAAAGGGAGATCGGCAGGTGTAGGATGGGCTAGTATTTTTGGAGAGAAGTGAAGCTTGTGAAGGACACCATTACATGTTGTGTGACAAGATTTCGAGGCCGAATCATCCGCTGGAATAGGGCGCTGATTGAAAGACCGAGGATAGTTTGGCACCTCGAGAATCTTTGGGAAACGAGAGCATTCAACGTAAGAATGATGGTTGTGGTCTAGGCCTACAATAATTAGCATGTCCAAGATGCAAGTCCAAGAAGCATCTAGTGTTATCTAGAACTTGGAAGCCAATGAAGCTACAGCTACCTACTACCAACCTGTGTCGTCATCTCATCATAGCCGTTTCTCAGAGGTATAGCAATCAACTGAGCTGTCAAAGCTCTTGTGCATCGAGATCAACCGTTCCACAAAGCCACTTCATGTCAAAACAGGTCCCTGATTCCCACCACCACGACGTCTGGAGCCTTCGAGATCGTTCTCGTCCAACAAAAGTACCATCTACATCCAACCGAGGGCGTGTGAATAGCCTCGACCGCTTCACCATCCAGACAGACTCGAACCAACATGGTGGGAGCTTCCAACGTCGGCAAAAGGAATAATTCCAACACCTATCCAACGAACAAAATCCCGAGAATTTCAGAAAGCCGTCTGTCCTACCAACCCCAAGAGCAACTACCTAGATCGTAAGACAATAGCAGCCATCATGGTGATCGAACCTCTTGCAAAACCTTCCAGCACACCTCCTGTGCTGCTGTGCTTCCCCAGCGCAATACATTTCATTATGCGACGAGCTTCACCGGTCCAGAACGCCGTGCGCCAAGGGACAGGCAAGAGGACCCTTTGGACCGTCTGTGTCTGTGTGGGTGTTCGGCCTCAAGTAGGATTGTCGCTTCTCAAACCTGCATGGGAGTCCGGATTGGGAATAAGAGGGGTTGCTACCAGTGGGTGGTGTGTATCGGTTCTAAACATGACGGCTGTTTGGGTCATAATAACCACACCAACCCCTCTATGTCAAGATTATGAGAGGCTTTGGCAGTCTTATCGGTTTCGAAGGCTCTAGACACTTCGTGTCTACACCATCTTGGCTGGTTTTTCTTGAGTGTTTGGATACGAGAGACGGCGTTCAAGTGCAACCCTCAGGACATCCCTGACCGCGGCGTCGCCACTCGGCAAAGATAAGATGAGTAAACAATTGCGTCAAATCTGCCCATACACAGCACGGCAGTTCTACATTCACAGTCATAACCAAACTTGCACGACATCAGTCTAGAAACAGCTGTCAGATTTTGAATCTGTCTCACAGTCACAGCATCAAACCGCCCAAATGCAAGTCCCCTTTCCCCTGTTTTGTTTGACTGTAATTCATTTATGAGGGCAGTAATAGCAGCAGCCGGATGGCATGAACGGATACTGCCGGCTCCCCATGAACCCTCGGAACGGGAAGGGAAGCTGGTAGGTAGATAAGCTGACTTGAGCACACTCGGACGACCGATAGCCGTTCTAGCCCAGACCACCCGTCCGTCCGTCCGTCCGCCGGGTGCCAATATCCGGCCTTGGGAGCTTCCTCACATATTTTGGGGTCGACTTGGTATGGACGATCCTACTCACACCAGACACAGACAAGATCAAAAGCTTCCACTAACTCACGATCTAATCACGTCTGGGCTCTAGCTCCAGGGCGATGGTGCGGATGCTGCACCTATAACTTCTTTCGGTTATTATGGGTGTCTCTGTCTCTATACAGTACCTACCTGCCTGCCCTGCCTTGCAACCCTCCAACTGATCAAGAAACAAAATCTGATTGGCTCACCGCTGCACCACTGCAACGTCTTGACAGAAGGAGGGGGTGTGTGCGACGAGCGCCTGAAGAAACAGACTTGCCCGCCAAAAGTGGAGAGCAGCAGCAGCAGGAGGGGAGGGTGTGTTCATATATGAACGATATCTCGAAATCTCTCGCGAGCTGTGATCGTCGGGTGGTGTGTAAAGGAGGGTAGGTAGATGGCGGGATCGGGCATCGGCCTGAGATAGAGGAAATAGAAACAGGATCAAGAAGGGAACAGACGAGGACCCTGAAGGGTGGTTAGGACCCTGAGACCCCTAAATTTTCTTGTTGTTATTATCGTGAAGTGATGCATTGCACCATCCATCATCGGTATCGTTGAACACCTGCAACCGAACAGCACGGTGAAAAGGTCGAGTAAAGTAGGTATTTCCTCGAACCTGACAAAAGAATGAAACAATACAGCCAAACGCCAAAGCGACACAACATGACCGCTCCGACCGGTGAAGCAACTCAAGCGCCACAACAATCTGTTTCGATACAAGCTCTCAACTGGCGTTGGTTGGCTGTGGAAATCGCAATGTCCGAAGCAGTGCATCTGCTTGCATTTCTTCTGCATTCTGTAAAACCAAAAGTGCAACGGTGTGTGTGTCTTGTGCAACCATCAAACGGCCAGCCATCATCAGTCATGGCGTTTTCTTGTCTCTGTCTCCTCTGTCAGATCATTGCTATTTCAGCGAACGAAACTGCACCATCACCAGAGAGCCAAGCAGAGACAGAGACATCTGCAGTGTAACCCACCCCCCTACGATAACCTACCCTAGTCCGAGATGGATTGCATGCAATGCAACCCACACTTCTTTTCTTCACTGTTCAAGACAAGCCAGTGGAAGGAGAGAATCGGAAAACGGGTGGTGCATGGGTGGAAGATTACAGAGATAGATTTTAATCTACCTGTACGCCATCCGATGGGATTTCTTTTTTGTTATCTTTTGGTGTGCAGTGTGCATGTAAAATGTAAATAACACTGCTGCTTGCAGTTTGCATTCTGCACTCTGCATCTGAGCAGTAATAAAAAGAGAGTAGTATATGCACCTTTAATAAACTGCAACCCCCTCCTTTGAAGCTTCGATTGCTATATTGAAGATCGGGGGTCACTCACTTCAACGGGACTTGCCATTCATGCCCTTCAGTTGATCCCCCTTTGATCCTGACAACCCTTGTAAGCACGCGAGACGAGATCGGGAAGGCCTATCTCATCAATAAGTTGTGAACAAAGCGAACCGCGAGATCCCCAAGCAGATGGTAGATTGCAGGTTCAACGGGACAGACGCAAATAAAGAAAACGAAGACACGGCAGACATCCGATCCGATATCGACCATGAGAACCCGCCGTGGTTCGTATATCTGTATCTGTATCATCATCTACTGTGCCGCACCGTTGCACATTGCCGCAATCTGATGAAAGCGGCAACCAAGCAGCTTGCTATCAGTGCTCCCCAAAAACAAGACCCTCGATCCCTCACTTTCGTCAGCAGTGGCAGCGATGAGAAAAACTGACAAGTCAATTGTCATCTTTTTTGTTTCCCGACGTCTGTCAAAAGACAAGGAAGAGGAAAAGTGACGATAAAAGAACAAAGAATGCGCCAACCGATAGCAAACGTGCCGTCAGAGATACTGACCACCCCGCCTGTAACCGGCGCCTGTGGCCCAGCGGCCAATGCCCGCCGCGTCGGGGCTGTTTGCTTGCCCGGCATCCCGGGGCCTTCAGTGCTGTTGTGCGCGCGGCCTGTCCTGTCAGCGATATTGGCAGCGGCGGACAGACTGGGCCCCACTGCGGCTAGCGGTGGAAACTTTTCATCAGCGCAGGGGGGAGTACGAATAGGTTGGGTGGTGTTCGGTGAACCAGGGCAGAACCTGAACAACAGAACATCGTGCGCACGGATCAGACCACATCTTGATATCGTGCCATTTGTCCGCTTCGTCCATGAAGAGCTGAAGCTGCGCAGTCATTTCATGGATCTGTTACAAATAATCACCTTTTTCAGTGGGTAACGTAACCAGTCATACCTCTCTGTAATTATTAATACATACGCCTTTCCATCAGAAGCCTCTCGAACATACGGCCGATATATCCGGCCTCCTTACAAGGTGAAAAGAATCCACCGGCAACTACCACGGATATTGTGTCGTCGTGGTAGTGGTGGTGTGGGCTCGCCAGGTGTCGTAAGTTTCGGTGGAGTGGAGATAAATTAAAAGGAAAAAAAACATCCCTTCCAAAACCTCCAAAGCTAAACCACCATTAGTTAAACAACCGGAGTCTCTGCATTAAGCTGGGCGTTAGCATTGGAACCAGCCAATACCGATACCACATTGCCCTGCTTGCTGCTTGCCTGCCTGTCTGGCCCCCAGTGAATCATTTGTTCAAAGACCTGTCAAAACAAAAAAAAAGGGGATCCATTTGTGCGGCGATGGATGGTTCCAGGCGGCTGTCAGCGGCAGCGGCAATGTCCTATCTTATCGCAAAGCCCGGCACAGGGCGAGTGAGAGCCAGCATGAGCGAACCACGCCTGGCCGCCATTGGGACCTCGTATTCGACAATATTTTGGTGCAAAAGATTTTTTCTTGTTGAATCGTCAAATTTGCCACCTTTAGCTGCCGATGGAAGAATCAATCATTGGGCGGGGGGCTTGGCTATTACGAAAAGACACCGACGTGCAGCACGCCAAACCAGAGAATTAAAATTTTAGTAACCATAATCCCCTACCCTCTGTAGGGAAGGAAGATGATATCCAGCAATGCAACCAATCCATCACGACCCTCACTTGATGGTGGCGGTTGAGTTTTCGAAAAGGAGGGGGGAGAAAAGAGGGGCAGACCGATTCCTGCGTCCCTTGGCTTATTGCCGCCAAAGTTGGTACGAGTTTATCGCCGCTTTAGCGGGCTGACAAAATGTGCATCGAGTCGTATCTAGCTGGGGGGCGTGTCGTGATGAAACCTGGAACAGTCAAGACGCCATCGACACCATCTTGAACGCAGCTCGAAAAAAGGAGATGGTACACTGAGCTGCACGCCATCCATTCAGGCAGGTTGACTTAAAAACTGATTGCATCCCTAGCGCTTGCATCAGGGGCTTGAGGGTCAGACCATTGGAAGGAGGAAGTGGATCTTGCTCCGGCCGAGAGATGGAGGCACAGAGCTCGGAAGACCCCCGAGTGCCGGGCGGAGTTGTCGATCACTACCATCAACCACGCCGCCCGAAGATAGCGGGGTCCCTTCTTTGCAGTCCCCTTACCTGGAGTCCCCGGCTGGGTAATTGACTGTGCAGGAAAGGTCTCCAGTCCCAAGGCGACTGAAGCAGAGGCTAATGTAAGTTTGGAAGTTCCAAAAGGACGATGCCGTATATAGCGTCAGATCCTTCCGCAGGGTACCGGCCGTTTTGTGGAATTGTCGTCGGCCAAAATATTGCATAAAGGGACGCCTTGTGGATTTGGCATGTCATGAAATATTGCTTCACTTGAAGCAGATGGAGGGGTAGCAAAGAGGGGGAATAGGGAAAGTCGAAGAGGGTGGGTTGGGTGTAGACGGGCGACACGCCCCTTCCTGGTGTTGCTCCACTACCATCGACCTCCATCAAGATCATTCTTCCCAGAGGTCGCAACTATTCTCAGGAGCTAGCAGACAGCCGTCGAAGCTCGGGCGTCTCAAGTTGCCCGCGGTAACCCTCCTGCACACTGATGCATGGAGGGTTCAAACCCCGGGTGGTTTCTGCAAAGGACGCGATGCTCACCTATCCGATGCTGCTCGTTAGGATGGCAGGACCCTTAATATCAACCTGTTGGCTTCCCAGAAACCAAGAGAACATCTCTCACCGGCCGCTGTGCAACGTCCGACGGCAGAAGCCATTTTGCGGGGTAACTGTCATATGTGAAATATGACAGAAAAATGAACACACCTCCCGTCACCGTCGCAGGTTTGGCGAGCCTCGATGGTGGGACCCCGTGTATCCTGCGCGTCAGACGAAGGTTCAGCTCTGTGTCAAGGGAGATTCCTCAGAGCTGCAGGGAGACCATCGATACCCCGCTATCTAATAGAGTGGAAAAAGCGCTCGTAGTGCTTGGGATCTGATCTGTCGTATTCTTGCTCAACACCTTGGCTTCGACATCGGCCAGAGCCTCCTGCATGGAGTTAGTGTCTCTTCCGCTTGTCGGATCTCAAGACCCAACCAACCGGCAAGGGATACTCACTGAGGTACGGTCGACTTCGGAACCAGTCTACCTTCGTGGTTGTCAAAGCCCATTAGACTGAGGACCTTGTTGTCGGATGGAGTGTTGTTGAGTCGGTTGTCCACCGTAGGCACGAGCTTCATCTCGAACCAACGGAAGACGGTTGACAATGCAGCACGATCCGAACCTCGTTTCTTTGTTAACCCCTGAACCATAAAGGAGTTTGGTGTGTGACGGTCCCCTGAGTCTCTGGCGGACAAGTCCGCAAAGTTGAACAAGGCGCTTTGCCAGTGCTCGTGGCTGCCACAGGCACGATATCTTTGTCCCCTTTCCCGGCAATAATGGCAACCTCGAGACGCGTGCAACCCTTCTAAATGCAGTCGCGCGGATGGCGAAGAGGGGACCGGACCAACAGCTCCGGAGCATGAGATCCGCGAGGCAAGCTCAGCACCTGGAGTTAATATGGCTCGAAGGTTTGAGTTTATACTTCAGTGGGAGGGTATGTATGAGCTCCAGAAGACAAGTCAGTTTGGGTACGCTTGCTTGATAGAAACATGGTGATAAGCGGTCGTTACCTGAACACTCGAGTCCGATGGTTACTGGACTCCAACCGGTTCCCGATGCTGTGGATCACGGCCGAACCCAAGACCGGGCCGGCGCCGTTTATTGTCGACTCGACCTGACCAGCGCCAGCCAGCTGGATTCTGAGGGATGACAAAGCCCTGAGCTACTGCTGTGTGCACTTTCATCTGAGCGACGCACATAGACAGTGCGGGAATAACTTTGCAACCACCACGGTCTAATGGTGACACTGAAAGGTTCCAAGGTCCTAGGCCCAGCCGCAAGGCGATTGGCGCAGTTTGCGCACATTCTCTAGCGTACAAGCGAACGTACACTGTGTAGCGCCTGATCTCTTGAGAGTTCCGATCATTTGGAGGGGACAAATGCAAGGGGGGGGGTGTGTGTGGAATAAAGCAAGCCTGCCAGTAAATAATTAAAAAAGTGGCCGTTTCTGGAAATCCCAAGGTGAAGAACCAGTGCCTGTGCCTGTGCCTGTGCCTATGTCCTGTGTGATGTGACGAGCGAAGGAAAACTTCACCGCCATTTGTTTGGTGCTCCCCCTCTTCTCAGTCTCGGCGAATGGACGGCAAATGCCACAAGGGAAGGAGGAAGCACTCTTCAGCCAATCTCACCTCAGGGACCAACACCCGTGAGCACTGAGCAGAGTTGGGATGTGTGCCGTTTGTGTATTCGGAGTCCTTGTGAAATTCAACCTCCCTGTACGAAGTAATTTTCCTCTGTCCAGGCGGCGGTGTTTTAGCGACGGTGATGATGCAATCCCTCGTCACCTCGCTTGTGGTTACCAGATAAGCCGATTTGTTGATTCCGATGAGTGCACGAATAAGGATTCTGGTCTTGATCCAAGAAAATCAACAAGTATTGCTCTGGCTGAACCAGTTCGTGGCATTTCATCCTCACTTCCAACGTTCTGTTTCACGACTTTTCCAACCGAGTGAGGAGGCTCGTCGATCCAGGTGAGCCAGGCACTCCAAGACAATTTTTTTTTCTGACAGCGTGGAATGCCGTGTATACCGCAGGGGGTTCGCTGGTCGCCGGCGTCGCACCCCCGCGGGCCTTGTCGTTGCTTGTCAACGCCATCACAAAAACGAGGTGAGCTCCGAGAGTGTCCCTGCTGAGCGAGGCCAGCGAGCCCACTGTACCCCCACCGAGCAAAACTTTGGGGGGGCAAGCAGATCACCTGTTCTTGGACAACTGCGAGTGCGCGGCACGGCAAATGTTGAAGTGCTCTGCACAGCCCATGGTTTGCTTTTTAAGAGGTCGATCTCTTGCACTGAGAATGCGATTTCTTGGAGTCTATTTTTTCTTCTTATCCAATCCGAGACCGGAGAAATGCCGTCGGTACCATGATGGGAATTCCTGAGTCAGATGTGGGAGATAGGAAAGGGCCAAATATGGCCGATCAACGCGGGAGATCTCCATTCAAAAAGAAGACATTTCCATCTTCTTTCCACACTGGAGAAGTTCGGTGTGGGGGTTAATGAGTGGATTTTGGTCAGTCCAGCTGGGAGCTCCAGGCGCTTGAAGGCCTGTGCTTGCACTTGGGGCTGGGGCATCACGGGCATCAAACAATTTCTCTTGCAGAAAAAAACGTGGGGTACTCGTAGGTGGCTTGTTAACCCCGCGTTGTGGCTGCTTGAATCTGGAACATGTAACTTTTTGACAAATTTGAAATGTCTGACTGAGGTGGAGTGTTTTTAATCAGATCAATAGCGCGATAAATCCAATTGTCTTGGGAAAAGAATCATCTTGTCCAAGGCTCTTTATTTCGTGTAACCAGACACCTCCCGTTTGCTTCTTTGATCTTTTGAAAACGCGGCAGAGCGGACACCGAGTGCAGTTTGACAAAATATCCGAGCCCTGGCTGTGCCCCGGTCATAAAATGACGAGTCGATGATTGTTGGTCAGTTTCTCACACCGGTCTGAGTTCCCTTTCTCAACTGTCTTATTGACCCCGTTGCGAACATCGGCATGTCTCAGTGCCATCGTGATCCTCAGACAGACAGTAACCACCATAGTGCGCATGATTCATCCTCATCAAATGGTGCACGTCGGAGAGGAAAGAGTTGGTGCGAAACTGAAAAAAGAGGCTTTCCGCAATAACATTCCCAAGCCGGATGAATTGATCGCTGGCAGGCTTCTCCCTGATATTAAAGTGTTCGTTGCCCGGCCGAGTAACGGTTTGTCGCAATGGATGGAGTCTTACGTTTTGGAAACACTTTCGTGGTCAGGGAGCAAGGGAGAAGAGGCGGTCTAGCGCTGCTCTTTTGAAATTGTCGCGATCGCAAAAAAAATAACGGTCCTCCGTCGATTTCGCAGCAAAAGAACCGATTGCGCTTGTCTGACGAAACAAATCAATGACATCATCGAACAGGGGAAATGGCAGCGGGAAAAGGAACGGTAGCGTGCGAGACAGCAGGCGCCTTCCCTATTTAGGAATGGTACCGTTCCGCTGCGGTTTTCCCCCCTGGTAAAAGGTTCCAGTGCCGTTGTTCTGGTTGGCTTGGCGCTTGAAAACCCGCACTGCATCCGTTGTCTCCGTTCAATTCCAGAAACACAGGTTCCTGTACCGAACCTCCTCCTTGGAGAATGCGAAACGAACAAAAACCTTGATTGTGAAAGCTCACGAGACCTTCAACATGTCAGGGGAGGGAGGGGGTGCATTGCTGGATGTACACATGTAGAGTCGAACCGTGGTTCATGACGGATACACTACACGTACATGCTGGAATTCTCATCCAGCATCTCTTTTCTCTCCGCCGGAACCGAAACGAGGGAGCTGGCTGGAGCTTGGAATAATGTGAACTGATTACTAAATCGGGAGTCTGTTGTCGGTCTGTAATTTTAAAGAACGGCAGATTTCGCGACGACGGGCTGTTCGATGCAGCAGAGATGCACATACTCCGTCTGCACGGCAAGTTACATGCAAGCATGTATGTTGAGCATTTCTGCTCTATACATACTGCACGAATAATTGCGGTGGTTTATCTTACTGACTCCCCAACCTGTTGTGTTCCGAGGGGACCGGAGTCAACAAACGCGGGGTTTGTGTACCACCCACTATCAATCTTTGTATGATCCGTGATAGGGATATCATTCGGCGTGGATTTGAAGTTTTAAGACTTTTAGTCCTATCTTGTAGATAGTGGAGTAAACCGCATAGCTACCCCTCATGGTTCCTGAATTCATCGACCTGCCTCTTCACGACCCTGACTGCAAAACACCTTATAGCGAGCTTCAATCTCCGGAGCATTGTCCCCTATGAAATGCTCTGGGACCGGCGCTGGGGAGGAGTTTTTGCGCAAGAGCAGCGAGCAGCCATAAAAACTTGGAACATGCCTTGCCGAGCGAAGCAATCCCCCTCGCTGATCGACGGGGGGACGGAGCTAAGCAACAATATGGGTTCGATGCATCGAGAGCCAATCCCTGCTCACCGGTAGCGTTGGGATGCGGCTCGGTCTAGTCTCGAACTGCAATGACCACACCATCAGAGATGCACGACACAAGGGAAGAACCAAGGCAGCTGCAGCAACTCGATTTCTCCATGTCTGGGAGAATGGCACCTCGCTAGGCTGAAAGTAACCAAAAGCACTAACCAGACGCGTGTATGGCCTGTTGTTGCTGCAGAAGGAGGGGGGAAAGACGCTGGCTCAGCATCGCATCGCAGCTGTGATTTCCCCAAATATTTGGCAGCTGCAGATGGAGAGGAGGGGACAGGCCACTCGAAGGGGAGAAAAGACGGCAAGTGAATCTGGTTTTCTTCCATTGGCCGTCCTGATGGGTATCGCCAGAATCCTGTATCGGGCTTTGAACAATCCCATCACCCCTCCTGGGATGGTGAAGGCCAGGTCAAAAAACGGAAATGTTCCTGACTTTCTGTCAACAAGTCAGGAGAGGAGGACAGTTTCCCGCGCGGATGCCAGAGACCCTGATTTTCATGAGATGAGGGCAACCGAACCCTTTGTCTGGTATCTACGAAGAGGTGAGGCATTCCGCAGCAGATAGACAGAGCCCGCTTCAGCTAGCTTTTTGATCGCAATTGTTACACCTCGTTTGTGTCGAAAATTTGAGACAGAATACTTCCGTACAATGCTCGTTGTCGGAGGTATACTCCGAGAGAGGTTATATCAGCTACGCTCGCTGCACTGGCTTCATTTAATTAGTTCTTGTGACGCAGGAGGTGTAAGCTGGTATGGCGCGGTCTGGAGGGGTTGTAGCGCAAGTATCACGCGCTCCTCGGGTTCCATTTAACCCGCGGGTCGGATCAAGTTCACTATCTATCTGTCTGCAAATGGTAAAGAATTGGAGGAGATAAAGGCTGTTTCTGCTGTTATGAAGTGTGGTATCCGACGAGGTGCACATCCGAGAAACCTGCTTCCGATTGATGAGTTACTGGTATTCCGTCCCCATCGACTTCACTCTTTGAGCTGTTCATCGAGTGAGGAAGCTGGAGAATGAACGGTTTGTGTCTCTCCGCAAAAGAAAGATGTGAAGAGGCTCATTACGAGATAGCCATCTGATGCAAGAGTGATGCCAGTTTTTCGTCACCACGACCACCAGCACTGCTTGGAGAGGGGGAAGGGCGTTCCGGTCTCATTCGAGTGGAGTCCAAGTCGAACAGCATTTACAGTCAACGACAATTCCGCACATCGGCTTTCGTAATGTAAAGGGGGTGGTATTGCGTCTGAATGATACAGTGATACAGAGTCCTGCAGGAAATGAGGGAAGGCTGATTCCTTTCTAAGTGCAGTGAGTATATTTGGTTGGTGATTTCGCATCCATGCTCACACATCTGGTGTTGTCTTTGAGAGGCGTTTGGGAGACACACCGTGCGGCTTGGACCTCGGAGACACTGTCGGAGGAAAAAAAAAAAAAAGCAACCAGTGCCCGGATCGCTGGAGAAAGCCGTTGACTATCACGCACTGACGCACGTGTGGCTCGCGCGAGCGACGGGATGGGCGAGATCTGAAAGCTGATTGGCCAATTGCGCGATAAGCAACACCAAAATCTCTGCTTTGGCGGCAGGCAACCTCTTGCCAATTGATCGCTTGGCAAGATATTTTTTGACTCGAATCGGCCAAGACATCCATCCCATGAGCTTTTCTTTGTCTGCCTCTTTGCTTCACGATCCGCCCCTCCCCGCTTTGCTCTTGTGGCATTCCCAGTTGGTTGATCAGTGGATATTTAGCGAACATTTAAAGTCTGGACACCAGGTCAATGCCTGCTCGGGCTATTGTGGGTGACAGGCGTCACGGTGAGCCTTGTTGCGATGCGACAGCAAAATCTGACAAACCGGGGGGTCAGATCATGGTGGGGTCGCCGAGTTAGACCGGCGGTTCCAAAGATCACAACCGAGACCATTGGCTGGTCACCGGCATGAAATCCATAGTGGAGCGACACCGAATATGTCGTGATATTAAATAGGTATTCTTTTGCTCATTACGGTGGATAAGCTGAATCAAGCTGATTTGTATCTCACACTTCGTACGCTGATTCGCATCGGGATCACAATGGCCGCCGGTTGTACGAATAAGTCGAACTGGATGTGGATTGAAATGGGTGGTGGCCCCGGATTTCGGCAGGTTCATACTGAACAGGCCGGCCATCGGCAGGTCTTATTAACCATCATGGCCACTTGTAATGCGGAAGATTCGAACATTCCATGATGGCGGGAGAAGCACGGTTCATGAGATGATCAGGTCGGATGGCGTTGGGCGTCATGTTGTCTCAGAAAAAACCGAAACAAAATCCACGTCCATGGCCACGATGCCAAGCCACACCGAAAACGGAGCCAACATTGGACAGAAACAGGAACCGTCAGCAGCCGATTGTGTCCTTTCGATATTCGCCTGTGCCGCCATCGGTTTTGGTCATGTGTTGCCGCGCCGCACGTCGGGAATTGCTCGTCGGGAAGTGGTGTTGGAGATTTTGAATTCGTCGGAAGCAAATACCACAGGGCATCGTTGAATCGAGAGTGGTGGTGGTGGTATCAATATCGAAGAACTAAAAGTTGGTCCTTTTCCTTGTCGTCCACACACATTTCAATGCCCCCGCTAAGGCTTGTTAATTACCCCGCAATTATAAGGGTGAGTGATATCCTCGACAGTAAACTGTAAACAATGTTCTGTTAGCACTCCTTCATAAACAGTCCAAATGGCCATACTTTGTATCAAACGGAGACCGAATGGACAGCCTCACCGTATCGATATTGATGTTGATGCCATTGTCGCCAAACTTAGCGAAAGAGGGATGGAATACTACCGGTAGCCTTTCAGCAATTGAGAGAGTGAGGGTCTGTGCTCTCCAAGGTAGGCTGGTGTTTTTTCGAGATTTCTTCGTCTTGTTGAAAAGGTGTATGGATAACGGATAACGGATGTGGGAATGCAGGGTTCGGAAGAGAGATGCGATAACAAGAAAGTGATCGATTCATCAAGATGATACGAAGCAGCTACCAATATCTGCGCCGCCTTGTCGAAATTGCAGCGATGCACTTGGATGTTTATTGCTGCTACTTACCTGCCCTCTTTGCCCTCCTCGACCACACAGTATCTAATTCAGATTCCTCTTCGGGAGCGAAGCAGCTCACCGAGTGTCGACTTATCGCAGAGCCAAGGGGTCCAAGGCTTATCACACTGCATGGCGCGGTGCCGGCTAGCAGTGGTTGCATATTGCGGCATTCTGGATTACGCGGGCGACAAGGTTCTGGAAGATATTTTAAAGATTATGATCCGATGGCAAGATAGCCTGCCGCACACAGATCTTCTGGAGCGGTGGATGGGGATTATTGGGGACTCGCGGCGGAGAACCAAAGGGAGGTTTGTTTGAAGCGGCTGCTGCTTGCGGATTATTGGAGGTTCGAAGTCCTCGCAGAAACAAGCCACAACGGGCATGCATGTGGCAGCACGCTGTCTTCAACTCCTTTGCCGTTCCCGCGGAGATAATCAGCACAAAGGATCCTGTGAAGAAGAATTTTTCCTTGCTTTTTTTTTTCAAGGAGGCTTGCCTTGCGTGGTGGTGGCTTGCTCAAGGACGTCGCATGGTCCGGGGGGTCGGGTTAGATCTGCGGTTGAGACAGTTCAGGGAGAGGAGGCTAGCGGCACCTGGGAAGGTGCTAGTGCCAAGAGGGAATAGGGGTCCATGATTGGTGCATCCGCATCCTTGGCGAATCACACAGCAGAAAGGGCAGATAACAAGATGCGCCACCATAACACCCACACACCCACCACCGAACTCGCTTCCTTCTTCGATCGTGGGGGGCCGGTCCCGTCCCTGATATTTGTCGAGATATCGCGACAAACAAAACAAAGACGAGTTAAGAAGGGGAGCATTGACATTGACCATCGCAAAGGGCGTCATTTTTCGTGGGGCTTTGGGCACAGATGGATGTCATGCCCATCAGAACCTCAAAGTGGAGTTGTATATGCACATACGTGCTTCTCTGCCTGCTTGATATGGTGGACTTCTGTCAAGGGAGCATGAAGCAGGCAAGAAATCTTCGGACGCTTGGGGTAAACAGAGTCCGTGGTAAACTCTAGTGGATGTCGTTGCTCGCCCATAGTCTAGACAACCTCCGGTGTTTCTTGTTTTTGGCGCTAGGCTTTTCAGCAGTCTCCATCTCACCAATTAATAAGAGCGTAGTACTGCCCTGGAGAAGCCAGCCCGAGGCGGGTCCTTTAGAAGAGCTCCTCACAGCATCCCTCCAACCAGCCTCAGCCAGCTCAGCACTAGAGAAAAGTCTCTTCATGTCTGAAGCGGGGATATCTGCCAAAAAAAGTCACGATAGTTTACCCTCCCGCATAGTCCAAGGCCCGCGGAAAGTCTTTGTATGCATTAAGTCGTGATGATCGAGATTCGGGCCGTAGTGGATGCGATGCTCATGATCCCATCTCGGCCAGTGCCGTTGGAAAGAAAACGTGTGAAGTTCAACCACGTCTCAGAGTGTTCCACCAGTGCCCAATACAACCGTCACGGCTTCAGTGGCCATCGAGAGAACCTGGAAGCTATTCACGTTGCCTAGTGCATTCTTTGCCTACCTATTGCCCAACAACAATGTGCATGGAAGAATCAGTGTCTTCAATTGGGGCCAGCTCAGAGCTTCCCCGTCTTCCATCCCACCATCTCCGCATTTCCTCGAGATATTTTGCGGGGATTTCAGAGATAAAGTTCGGGACGGCAACGCAGGGTGCTGGCGTCAGTCCATGTCCGTTGATGGCCGGCATAAGAGAAAAAAAAGACAGCGTTGACGATGTTGCCGGTGGGAAATGGAAGAATGGTATATTCTGGTTGGTAGTTCATCTCCTGGGCCGCCCAAGCCTCAGTCGATGGCCGAGACCGAGACGATGAGGGGGAGGCGCATTTGGGATTGGTGATTCCTCCCAAGCTGATGCTGCCCTGCTGAATGCGTTTTTGCTGAAGAATCCTGCTTGGCGAGGCCCGTTTCCCGCTAAAAATATTCTACTTGGGCAGGAGAGCATTGGCGCCGTTTAAACCCACCAATCGTGTTCCGTTTTCCGCTGGCCGTATCCACATCCAAAGCTCGCAGCCTACAAAACACCACAGAATGGCTGATGAGGTATGGAGGTGTGTGCAAAAGTCCTACAGTACAATGCACCTCCAGTACAGTACGAGAAACAACTGCAGCATAATAACATGATCGATGTTCGAAAGATGGGTTGTGACAACAAGACATCGTGGACTTCTTGCAACCCAATATCGAAATATTCGTTCTGCTCAGGTCTGAACGACAAAACAAGAGCAGTTTGACGAGCTCATTGTTGGGGACATGCAAGCCCAGCCGTGGCACAGTGAGCTAACAGGCTCAGTTTTGGTATCAAAAAAACATGGGCGGTTCCTTGAAGGCGAAGCAAACCCCCCACACAGACTTTCTACTCATCACGGAGGCCCTAACAGAGCCTGCTCGCTCATCCTGGAAGAATACCTACGGTATGCTTGGTGTGTTTCAGCAGATGCGCTTTGTTGGGAAACACTGTGGCTGGCAATTTGCTGATGGTAGGAAATTACTGTATTCATTTCCGTCTCTGTGTGTATTTCAATGAATGCCACTATTGCTTGACGAGCACGGGCGATAGAGATATTGCCCTGCAACATCAAACGCTGAGAGCTGCTCAAAAAGGTTTTGTGCGCTGAAAAATAGGTGCGTTGCGTGGCTTTGGCCGCGCAGTTGAAAAGAGGTTTAGTTGATTGGACTAGATAATTGGTCCCAGCTCTTTTCCCAAATTTTTCAAGAACAAACCGTTTAGTGGCTGCAACAAGCGCGACCATTTCACCGACGTCATTTTTCCCACGTCTGCCAAGAAAAACATACATTCAGCTCTTGGAAAACAGGGGCAATTCCAAGTACACGTATCGTACAATTCACTCCTTCGCCGCAACTTTCGTTTCCGAAAGGCATCTGGTGATGCCTTCGTTTGAACCACTTCTGCAATATATTCAGTGAAACAGAAAACACTCGGGGTGAGACGACGCGAGGAGCCCGAGGGCAGCGCTTGTAATGCTCTCGCCAGGGAGGTCTTGTTTGTAGATTCAGAGACGGGCAGGGAGTTGCCCATGCTCTGGGAGGCAGCGCGGAGAGGACGGATCGCGCGCCGGATACAGCCCGAAACTTCCAGGTTATGGCACCATACCAACAAGACCCTCCTCTAGAAGCCATATGGAAAGTTTGATAAGGGGATTGGCGGACATTAGAAGTCCTCGATAGGTCGATTAAAGCTGTCTTGCAAAGCCCAAACTCGCGCTTGTACCGCCCGGATGCAAATACCGGTCACTAACAAAGCCAAATTGCATCCCAGACTCGCGCCAAAAGGTGGTGTTGAGACACCAAGGCGAGAGAAAACTGCAGGGCGAGGGAGATATTCGCGAAAGCATTACGGATAGCGTGCCTCTTGGATGTTTGTAAAGTGAACTGATATCGATGCGCATGGTTGTCGTGAGTCGCGCTATCTTGTATCGTCAACCTGCGCATTCAGATAACCTGAGTCCTGGATAACCCTGCTAAACTCCGACCATGAAATCTTTGGATGAGCTCAGGCGGTTGTGGTCACGGCGACGGTGCACCTTATCAATGCCGTTTCCCACAATCTTACGAGATACATACCATATAGCGGCCGGCATCGGGTACGAAACACATTGTAAGTGTAAAAGTCTGTTTCTCGATGGCATCGGGTTCAGCGCCGATTCTGGAGGTTCGGACTCTCCCTCTCATTCTGGTGGCCTTCATTTCTCGTCAGCTCACACAGTGTACTTGCCCGACAGGGGTCCGATCGTTCCTCTTCCTGCAAGTTGTTGGTGGTCTTCAGAAAAGCGGACCTCTCTCTGGCCCAGGCTCTCGCCTCACCATCGACTCCACTTCCACCCAAAAAAAAAAGGCGACACCAGCAGGTGGAGCTTGCCAGACCCTAGGATCCTTGCGGCTGCAGGCTTGGAAGTACCCTGGTACTGCTACCCCCCCTCGCTCAGCGAACTCGCTGCACGCCTTCCCTGGTTTCCATCCCATCCGGTAATTTTTACCTCTTTGCGACGCTTACTCCTCGACCATCGCCTCTCTCTCTTTTCGCAGGTTTTCCTTCCAATCTCTCCCTCTACCCTCTCCTCACTTTTTTCACCCTCGCCAGCCCTAGAAATTCCCAACAGACGAAACAATATTCCAGCGGCAACTAATTCAGCGTCTGTCGTAAACATTAAGTGTTGCAGTGTCGACACAGATTTCGCAGCTCACTGGCCCCTCCTTCTGCGTGCGTTGTCTCCCGAAATTACAAAGTTACAAGCGAACAGGTAGGAAAGCGCCTGTGTAAAATACACGGTGGATTTCCTCGACGCGGTGGCTGCATTTGGCTGCAGGCGGTTTTCTTTTCGCCCACCCCCCCCCCCCCTGCTGGGCATGTCTCATCCACACATCCGCACCATCCCACGCCATTCCACCCATTCCCAAAAGCCCCCATCATTCAAAACTGGTGCGGTCCCGCTGCTCCCAGCCCAACACTCCCCATTCCTCTCTCTCGCCGCAAACACCAGGCCGTGTTTACTTTGACAAGACATCATCGAGGCCAACTGCTGCCCCGTCCAGAAGTGACCCGCTGACGATTAGGATATAGTCGAGACCCAACGGCGTCTCGTCTTCCCTCACCATCACCACCCGGTCGTCCTCCCTCCCATCGACCGGACCAGACCAGACCATCACCCCCTCCACGTCCCCCTTCTTCACGACGACTACTATCCTTCCCACAGGGTCCCGAGCAATCATCAAGGGACTTTCAATCGGAACCACTGCTTAGCACCGGGGGCTAGCAATTGAAGAACCGGATAGCCACCGATCACCCACCTCCACAACAACCACTCCGGACTTTCCGACTCGAGCTTTCTCACAACAACCCCGAACCGTCCAGACGGACCTCTTTCACTAAACAAGCATTGCACTTGGGCGTTTACTCGTCTCGGTCGCAGCTCGCACCTTGCTTTTTAGTGTATTCATCCCCCGACGTGTTGGAAAGAACAATTACGAAAGAGAGCCTTGTTGCTGGAATATTGCCAGGTTCTCTTGCCGTGTCCTTTTTTTGTTTTGTTTTGCTTTGCTGCGATTTTCGGTAAGTGAGCTCCGGAGCAGATAAAGAAATGTCCTTGTTTTAGAGTTTGATGCACCGCCTTCATCAAAGAGTCACCCACCTACCAAGCACCCAATTTTTCCTGCACTTTTGCAGTCAATTCCGCACCATTCTTTTCCCGCCCCCTACTCTCGAGTTCCATCTTCTACTTCCTGCGGTGGATATTCAGTTTTAAAGGTCGACGAAGGAAAGGCTGACTTTCAAATCCTTTGCAGCTCTCCGAACTTTCGCTGTTTGCCAGTCTTTCGAGCCCGATCACGTCATCCATGATTCAGCTGCCAAATCTTTGACCCCTCCGCTAAAATCCCATTCCCTACCACACCGGAACGCTTTTCGAAATCTACTACCTTTCAAAATGCCTTACACACCCCCATCACACAGATCCCCGGCTTCGTCCACCCCGACGTCGACCCCAACGTCCCCAGAAGGCAGTCGCAGACCTTCTTTTCATCAAACCCAAAGCCCTAGCTCTCGGCCAGTACTTCCCCGGTCAGCTTCATACTTGACGAAACACCGACGCACCCCCGCCGCATCCCAGCGCCCATTAAACGAGCCATCACCGCAGACAACTTCGGAGGATCTGCACGAGATGGTGATGAGCAGCAGTGTGCGGCAATCGCCACCACCAATTACAGGAGATCGTCGGATGCCCTCGGGTGCGATAATATCTCCACCGGATTCGAGCAGCGATGACGAGGATGTGTCGGAAGTCCGCCGTGATGTCCACGGTCGCAAGATTGAGAATTTGAAGGAGCTGAAGGAAGTTATCAGCCAGATTCCCCAGCAAAGGTCCAACTCACCACCTAAGGGTGTTCTCGCAGATATGAAGGCATCTGATGCTGGGGATTTGCTCGTCTTGCCTACGCAGATCACTACCATGGCGGAAAACATTCACCACAGCTTCAGCACGAGCTCACTCGACGGGTTGGCTCGTGGGGGTAATAGGAAGTTCTCCCACAACCGGTCACACACTGAACCCCACATCACCATCAACAACAAGTCAGTAAGCAGCTCAGCAACGGGTTCAGAAGAGGACACGGACGGCGAGAGGCAACAAAAGCCCCAGATGGTACGAAAGAAGTCCGGCGAACTCGTTCGCCCGGCGCTTCGACCTCCCTCGCGGAGGCGTCCCTCTAGCATGCCGGGAACACCTACCTTCTCCAAGGCAGTCCACTTCGACTCTCATCTCGAGCATGTCAGGCACTTCCTCCAGGTCGACCGTCCTCTTGCCGTCAGCGCCGGCTCGTCACCAGTTGATAACTATGGGAGCGACACTGAGTATCCTTTCACTGGAAATGAGCGGGGCGCCCCTCGCACGCCGCCATTCGAGTGGGAGATCATCATCAGCAGTTTCCCCATGGACACTCCCGCCCGCAGGTCACAGATTGTGCGACTTGAAAAGGTTTGGATGTCCAATGATCAAAAGTGCTTGATCGGCTCAGTTGCTGTTGCCAATCTTGCCTTCCAGAAGAATGTCATGTGCCGATTCACATTCGACTACTGGAAGACAACATCCGAAGTCGCTGCGGAGTACATCTCTGAGATTCGACCTGTGGAGACGCCCCTTTCCCAGGATCGGTTCAACTTCACCATTAAGCTCTCAGACCTAGCTAGCCTAGAGTCCAAGACTTTATTCTTCTGCATCCGGTACAACACCAATGGCCAGGAGTACTGGGACAACAACAATGGCACCAACTTCCAGGTGGACTTCAAGAAAAAGATGCTCCCCCAGAATGGAAAGCAAGGTGTCATTGGCGCTGCTTCTCGTCCTGTTAATGGCCTGCCGAAGAGCAACCGCCGACCTACTAGTTCTGGTCTGCCAAAGTCCAAGTCCAAGGCTGCTGGCTCGGATGACGAGTTTGGAGGTGGAACCAAGATCAACTTTGATCAGTCCATCCATGATTATCTCGGGGAGTCTCGCACCGGTGGCCTCAGACTCAAGGGTGTCAAGAGCACCACGAACCTCCCCAGTGATAATCTTTCCAACCGTCTGTCTACGCCCAGCGGACAAGCCTTTGCCAACCGGTACGATTTTGGCGCGTCGCTCTCAGCTGCCATTCAGACTGCCAAGGATACCATGGGTCCAAAGAATGATGGTTTGTACATGAAACCCAACCGCCGATCCGCTGCCCCTACAACCACCGTGATCACTACGACACCGGCCGAGAAGACGGAGAAGCCTGCAAAGCCCACTGCTGTGATCACGGCGCCACCTGTCATTCAGCCCCCTACCATTCCTGGGACGGACTCTCCAGGTGCTAGCATCTCAACGGCTTCATACGACGAATTGGTCAGCAAATACTGTTTTGTAGGTGATACCCGATGATGATGTTGCCCTCCAGCAACCACCTGGTGGATCAATATCCTGGCCACCTCTGCCATTGCCCGGTGATAAAATGACAAAGCTAACGGCAATTCCTCCAGTTCGGCACCAAGCAAGCGAACCCACTCTTTAGCCAGGACCCATCCCGCCCTGGCCGATTCGATGGATCTGATGACGGTCTCCGAAGCAATGGAAGCAGTTCGACCTCAAGTTATGAAGGGAGCCCTGTGCACATGGGTAACTACCAGCACTCGCACAGTGGTACTCAGCACCACTCGCTGCACCCCAAGGATCCCAACCCATACTTTCAGATGCCGGGATTCATGGCAATTGGTGCTTCGCCTGCCGAGTCACCCCTCATGGGTTTTCCAATGACACAACGCGTGGAGAGTCCGATGAAGGTCTCGTCGGGCCCAGTCACTGTCTCGGGCCCGCAGTCTGATCAATCCTCTGGGAAATTCGCCCCTTTCGCCGGTACGTCGTCGACCGAGTATTCCTATCATCACATGCCCGACCGTTTCCCATTCTTTGGAACCGACGCTCATACTGCGACAGCGATTAGGGGCTGAGAGACTTGGTACTATGAATCACTCGAGTTACTCGTCTCCTCAACAATGGCGCACAGTCGCAATTTCGGTTCAGGGATTGCCCGCACACCAACACATCGCCTTCCTGGCCTGAGCGCATGTACATCACGACGCGAGGCGCTCCGCGACAATTTAATTCTCTCCATTTTTTTTCCACGGCGTTCATCCATGGTTTCCAGGTTACAGCATGACATTCGGTTGCTTGGCGTCTGGGGGCTGCGCTTCAGAAGTTGACAGGCAAGGCACCTTGGTACACGATGCGTCCTTTGTGCATTCGATGTCGCTCGGTCTCGTACTTCCTACCTAGGCTGCGTTTTCTCTTCTCAACTCCGGCTCGGGTACATGGGAGTGGATGGGTTATCCAGCGGTCTAAAAAAGGCGTCTTGGGTTTTTGAGCATTGCTATTTGGCCTTCGGTTTTTGTTATTTCTCTTAAAAGATCATGTCTGCTGCGCGCATGTGGTTATGGTTTGGTTGATGGAGCGAGAGTTTGTTGCTTGCCTGTTGCAGTGGCTTCAATCACGATGTCACGATTTCTTGTGGGGGGATACGCGTGGAGGAGGTATATGCAAGTGGAAACTGAGGTCGGTTGGGCCCAAGGGAACAGTCCTAGGGATTCTGATGGGAGGGATTATGTTATGGGTCGGCTAGTTGCGTTTTGGGGTGATGAGTGGATGGTGGACCTACAAACAGATCCTTGCCGCTCTGCCGTGGGTTGAGAAGCAATACAGATACTTGTACTACGTATCCCACGAAAGAATATGGAATAATGATATGACTTTTGTCCGATCGCAAAGTGATAATGTCTTGTCGTGTTGTGTCGTGTCATCGCGTGTTTGCTGATATTGGTCATTTGACTTGTACGGGATCGTCGTTTTGTGGAGGGCTGACGATCCCCCAGGAGAGAGGGATTCCGAATGTGCAGTCAAAGTCAAGTTATCGCCGCGCCTTCGATTTGGTGTTCGAGTGGAAGCACCTCTATGGGTGATATTTCTGCTGTCGGGGTAACTTTAGAGATTAACCACGTGTGGACTTGGTCGATAGGTACATGAGACGGATCAAGCGGGTTGAACGATGGACGGATGGATGTATCTTGGTTCATGGAGACGGCAAAGCGACCTGATTACATGACTTGATCTTGGGGACACCGTCTCAACAGCATACGGTTATGGTCTGTATGTAGTATCCCCGTAATTTTTAGGGCAGGGGTTACAGAGTTCTGATCACATTTGGTGTTTGTGTGTCAAACCATTCAGATTCCTCGGGGTGGGAGATTTACCTTTAATGTCTTTTTTATAGAAGTAAGATAGCCGTTGTATGAATGAAATTTGGGCAAAAACGGTGCTGGTCGGTATGGGATTAAGTATATGGTGGTTTAGATTATCCGACTCTCTCCCCTGAACGCCCATGTGGTGGAAGGTCATGAGCTGCGCAAGAAAAGTGTATTATCAAGAAGGGAAGAAGACAAGACTGTCTCGGTAGGTTTTGGGGTTTGCTCTTTGAGGGGAATCTTACCAGGGGTCGGTTGGGGATGACTCGGTGTTTGGTTTCCCTCTCTGGAGCGGTTTCAGGAGATGGACAGTGACTTGTCTGTATCACAGAGGAGCGGGACTAGATGTGCATGTTCGTTGGATTAAGGATGAAGGGTCTCATAAATGTCTCGGTCAGTCGAACCATATGATACTGTTATTCTAAGAAGTGTTTGGTGTTGCCCTTTTCTGGCAGGTTAGTCGGCTTTAGTTTGCATACCTTACCTACCTTATCTTCTTTTCCCCGAATACCTATCATGTTAGGGCAAATGGGAATGCTGCAGTGAGGTAGTGGATTCTGAGGTGCATGCCTCATACCCAGTCTTTGTGCAGATAGTTGACGTCGGAATTTGTTATGGAATGAGCGTGTAATGAAGAGAGTGTAGAGCCACAAGAAGAGAAAGGGGTGTGTTGAGTGCAGGGTTGATAAGGGTGTCGACTGACAAGGATTAATATCACAACAACACACTTCAAAGCCCGGCTGGCGCAATTGGTAGCGCGCAAGACTTCTATCTAATCTATGCCCATTCAGTGGGCTTCAGAGAAGCTGATCTTGAGGCTGTGGGTTCGAGTCCCACGTTGGGTGCTTTTTCTTTTTTTGTCCTGCCCTGACTCAGGGGTTTGTTTACTCCTCTCGAGTCAAAAAGGGGTTGTTGATGCTGTCTCCACAAGGCGGACAGTCACGGACTCACGGTCTTTTTTACCTTGTTCACATGTGACAACAGATGATGAAGTTTGGTTTCCTTGCGCAAGGGATTTTGTATTTCAGTGAAAGAGACAGATATCTAATCTGCTAGACAAGACAGGAGACAAAGAAGACAGGAAAAACTCTAGAGTGAAAAAAAGAAAGAAAGAAATCGAGTCCACTCCAGTTTGTTCACGATTGCTCGTTGACTTCTAGCTCCTCTGGTAATCTTTACACCCGTCGCCGAGTCATTTTCTTAGCAATAACTGGTATCGTTTGCAGTACCTATGGAACAGCGTTAGTCACCCGCAGGTATCATGAAAGGACAAGATGACAATACTTACAGTAAGCTTAAGACTGCTGGCTAATATCCAAGTTCAAAATAGCCTGCTTCAACAACGCACTAGGGCTCGGCTGGCTGCTGGTTTGGAGACGCACGCTTCCCTCAAAGACGTACTCGAGCACGCGTTGGGCAGGTCCCACCACGTTGGGAGAGACAGTGAAAGCGTCAACCTGGTTGAAGGCCACGTTGCGATCTGTAAAAGTCAGATCAGCAGGGCGGTACTCCCCACCGGTCGCGACGACATAAGTGCGGTGCAAAGTGCCAGTGATTCTCGAGGCAGCGGGGATGGTGACGTCCCCGCCGATGGTGGCGCGGGCGTTGACGGTACTGCGGCCCTCGCGGTGGGTGACGAAGAGGGAGATGCGGCAGAGTTTCTCGCGGTCGGCCTCGCCGAAGCCGGGGCCGACTTGGGCGATTTGGCTGTCGAGGGTGATTTGGACGTATTCGTTGTTGGGGTTGAAGACTGGGTGGACGGAGCCGGGGGGGCAGCCGCTGCCGCTGGAGACGATTGTGCCGTTGAATTTGGCGCGCTCGTCCTGGCGGGCCACCAGTGGGGTGGCGAGGGCCGTGAAGGGGAGGAGGGAGAGGATGAGGGTTGACTTCATTTTGGCTGGTGGTGGGTTAAGTGAGGGCTTTAGGGCAAGATGTTGGAGTTGGAGGAGTGAATGTGGTTGTGAGGTGGATGTTTGAAGCTGATGATGATGATGATGAGGATGAGGAGGATAGAGAGTTGAAGGGGAACGAGGTGATCTTATTTATACATGATTCCCTCTATGGTGTGCCTCTGGATAGCCCTTCTGATGCCTAGAATGTGCACGTCAACATATCTGCGCATGAACACCCCCTGACATCCCTCAGCCATGTTGGTGAGTAATGCTTCTCACACCGAGTATAGCACTGGGTACGATTCTCCTGCTTGACGCCATATTCATGCGCTTGTCCCTTGCCTTAGCGGCGGCTGTCGTCGGAGATGCTAAGCATGAGGCTCGGTGTTGACCGGGTCTAACGGCGAAACGTGACATGTGTAACGACTGCATGACCAGGGTAGCTATACTAGCTAAGAAGATTGGCATCATCTCAACCTGGTCCTTGGGAACACAAATGCTACTCTATTGGGATGTCCTTGCCCGGGAGTTCGGCCCGTTATGTTCCTCTCGGTGAGCGTCAGCAACAACAATGCGTATACGAGGTTGGCCAGCGGTGTGCGGCGAGGTGAAGAAGCACGGGCCGATAGTTGACCTTTCTTTACCTACAGCCACCACATAACATCCTGTTGCTATAGAATAGTAGGGAAAGTGCATGAGCGATTGTTGGTCAACGGTTTCAAGAACTAGTGAGATGTTGTCTCTGGAGCCAGTGATATGACAGTGCCTTGGATCTCGTCCCTGTATGCCGGGTCTCAGGGCCGGATTGCAGTCGTCATGGGAGCTGTTTGGGGAGTCTTAGCATGAAAGAGCTTCCAAGAATTATCATAGAATATAGCTATACGCCAGCAAACAGCCCTGTGGGATGACGGCTTCTCCGTTGGCTTGGGAGATGAAGAAGCTTCCGACTCTTTGTGTCGGAGCTTCTTCACCCTGTATTTCTCGGCTTGTTGATGAGCGTAAGAAGTTTGGTCGTTATGGTGGTATGATCCCCATGGTGATCAGTCAAATGTCTGCGCATGTAAAAGAAATACCATCCGCCGGACCATCCGTGATCCATAGTCTAGCGGTGAAGAGGTGAGTCTTGTGATGACTCCCCCTTACTACAGACTGCGTCTGTATCCCAGGCTTCTTGATCGTCAGTCAGTCAGTCCATGGCGCGATTCAAAACTGCAGAGTGCTTACGACCTGAACAGATGCTGCCAGGGGTCTTGTGGTTGTCTAAAGCTCAACATGCAGCAGAAGTCAAGATCAGTAGCGCCTCATCTGCCCTGCAAAGGCGTAGCCGGAAAGACGGTAGGTCTCTCCCGGTTGTACAGAGCCGCGACAGGGTTGTTGTCTTTTCTTTTTTGATGTCATGGAGATGACGACTGCATGCTTCCTACTACGTGTAAGGCTGTCACGTAAACCCGGGGATATGCGAGATGGCGGCGTGAGCCTGCGGTGACAGTTGTGATCTGTCATCTTAGATGTGCGAGGTCCATCACGTTGGGGGCGATTATGAATCTCGGCTTCGAAACGGAACAACCAGGGGCCTGAGTTTGAGAACCTTGAACTCTCAAGTCGAGCGTACCTATAGTATCATAAGAAGAGGAGGTTTTGGTGATCCAAAGTCTTCGGACTTGAAGGCAGGAAGAAGGGAAAGTCGGAAAATTCGTAACGTACTCCATAGCATCAAGCTTTTTGTTTTCAGTGGCCCAGTAACATCCCGTGTACCGGTGCTCCGGACGCATAAAAACGTGATTTCCAGTTGTAGTTGCATTGCGCCAAAGGATTGCTAAATCCGGGTTGGTTGCGAATCTCATGGAAAAACCAGGTCACTGGCAATCCTCCTTGTTGCGGTGTCTCCTGTCACCTTTTCCGGGATACACGTTTTCATGTGTCAAGTTTTATGTCTTCATCAGAAACAAAACAACTTGGTACCCAATCATAGTTTCAGACAGGCGGTTCTTTTTCTTGTGTAACAAAAGTAACTGATCTTGAGACCACCTCCGGGATTACCAGAGAGGAAGGATGGAGACAAAACGGTTTGTGGCGCAGGCTTACTTCGGACGACATCTTGTGGAGATTTGACGCTCATGCGGCTGCTTCGGTACCAGCCATTCTGGGGAAAACAAAAAAAGAGTCCGATGTCCTCTACGTGGTTGAGAGAATGGGTGTATTATAGAGGAATGAGGCAACGTGGGGGTCATTGTACCTGAGTGCATGGGATAAGCGGCCGACCGTGCAAAAGAGTTGAAGGGGGCGGGGGCACTCCTACAGACGTCAGAGTTAGTATACGCTACAACTCAAGCACATCCCAGCTTTCATGGCTTAACTCGGGATATTTGGACTGTCCTTGAGAAACAGCAGCAGGGTGCGAATCGGTGGTCATGGGGGCATGTGTCAAGGCCGTGATAGAACTCACCTCACCTGAAGCCGAATGCAGTGGAGCAGCGTGGTACTTGCTGACCACGAACCAAAGTTTGTATTGGGAAAGGGAAGCATCAGCGTATTGACGTGATGTACTGCTCTGGGATAAGCATGACTGCGTAGGCGGTGAGCGCCTCACATGATAAGCACGCACGGGGCAAAAACAACGAGTGTATTGCTTCTATCAGGCGAGCCATAGAATGCTACATCTTCTCAAGCAAACGAAGGTGGCGCCCTCCAAGCAGGCGAGGTTGTCTTTGTGACTTGCATCCATCCCTTGCTCAATCTTCATCGCAAAGAAAGTCCCAAGGGTAACTGTGTTACCCTGGACATCATCATCATCATCATCATCGAGGTGAACTTAGTTGCCGGTGTTGGTAGACCAGATGGGCTCGCCCTTGTACAGAACGAGGTTGCCGTCATTCTGGACGCAGAGGATGTGGTGGGCGCCGGGGCTGCTGTCGGCGGTGTCGGTGTGCCAAGTGGCCTTGCCAGCTTGGTCACTGCAGCAAGCTTGTGTCAGTTTCTTCGTCACATGCAGTACCGGCGAGGAAGTTGTAAGAATATGACCGAATCCGAACAGGAGACTGAGTGACAGTGTCCAGTATTCAAATAGAAGATATGTTTGGGTAAAGTTGAAGAGGAAAACTGAAAAGATTCCATGAACATACTAGATGACCAGGTTCCCATCCTCCTGCATAACCAGGCTCTTGGGGTTGGGGACCTGCTCCGCGGTGGACTGCCAGATGCAGGTGCCATCGCGGTAGACGGCAAGCTTACCATCACCCTGGTACTTGGCCTCGACGCGGCCATCCGAGCTCCAGAGGCTCTCTTGAGGTCCAAGGCTCTCGCCTTTTCCAAGAGTGTTTCTGTGGCCAGGCATGTTGATTGTGGTGTTTTGGGTGGGTTGGTGCAGTTGTTGAAATTGTGTGTCTGTCAAAAGATGTGAGGATGATGAGGATGTTGAGGAGAATACAGGTCGATGAAGGTGCTCATGAGCCGTCCTCTTTATAGATTTCACATCGCCTCGAATCTTGCCCTCCTGGTCGCCTGGCCGACTTTTTTTAATCAGGCTTGCGCGGCTGTCCTGCCCTCGAGTCGCATGTAGATTGGCAAAGATGTTATCGCGACACTACCCCAAGAATCCCAAGACATGCAGTCGCATTAAGGCAAAACAGGAATAATCTTCTCGATGATTTTCGTCCCACATCATCGCCAACACCCGTGGCTGGCTGAGAAACCCCAAAAATTCCATTGCACGACGGATGCGGGCCTTTTACCGCGCCGATTATCCAGTGAAAGTCTTGCTAGAGTGCAGCGAGTTTCTTCTCTTCTTGGCCGCAGCGGTAGCACAGAGCTGAAATTGAGCGTAACCCTTGTTTAGAAAGCGCAGATCGTGATCGTACACAGCTTTCGTCGAATCAGAGCTCCGCAATTTAGTTTCGTCACATATGGTAGTGCATGTGTATTGCATGATATGAACAGCAGAGCGACAGAGAAATGATGTCTGCATCCTTCGGGGATCGGGATCAAAAGCTGATGCGTTGTGAACCGCCCTCTGATGCAGTATTTCGCTACACCACTTCCCAGCAAGTCCGAATCCAGAGTCGCCGACTGGATCACAATCGAGGGTACCTATCTTTCCGTGGCATTTCTTGGTGCTTGGGACAGCAGAATGCAGTGAATACGTGGATATCAGAGGCTGAAGAGTCGACAGTCTAGGCATTTGGCTCCACAAGCTCAGCGCTCTGCCAATGGTCAGCGATGGCCAAAGTATGATGATTATCTCTGATTCTGATAAGTAGGGTTGCGTCTGTCGCTTTCCATCACCCCGGCTCGTCGACTGCGCATCAGTCCGCTGCTAGAGAAAAAGATCACCACCGAGGCAAACAAAGACCATCTTGTCTCACCAGAAGAGGGAGTGTCTGGCCTTTTCCCCGCCTTGCTGTGCTAATTATCTCGTGAAATTTCGTCATGACACTCATACGTAGACCGACACGGGCGCGGGGTGTTGTCTCAGATCTGTTGTACATCCAGCGAATCGCGGGGAAAGGGAAGTGGTCGTCGTGCAACAACATGACCCTGGTTCGAGGGCCGAATACGATGGTATGACCAAGGAGGTGGGCAATCTGAGGACCAGATAGCTCAGGCTGTTTTGAAGAAGCTGTTGAGTCTGGTATCCGCGTTTTGTAATGCTCGCCGAACTCTCGTTATCCGCTCGCTCTGGGATATGGGAAGGTGGTCGGTTTTGGAGAGGGATTTTAGTATAATAGTGAGATTATGGAGAATGAAGGAGCTATTGTTGTATCTTGAGGTTGGATATGTGCCCACTGGACTGTCTGGAATGTCAAGCCCAATGTCAGTACACACGTATGCATCGGCAGAATCGGGTAAGGTTGGTACATACGGTCTGTTGCTCACCCAGGTTAAGTCAGGCCGAGGACTACACCCTACAGCCCTCATCACCAGAGCCTGATCATAGGGAGAGGGTCACCGATGCGACCCTCGTTCTTTATAGAGTGTTTGCCGAACTTGAGTTTGAAAGAGCCCCATCTGATGACCTGATAACTCAACTGACTTGAGCCTGATGTCAACCAATCAATGTCAGACACCTCAATCTCTTCCCCGCCAGCAGTGACCATCCGTATCTTGAAGCCACTCGGAAAATATTTCACGAAGGCTTTCAACCTGGCGGCAAGAGCTGCCCTGTATGCTGTCGCGGAACGAAAGTGTGTACTGAGGTAATCGCAACCATCGTCGTCGACGCACTCAGTCAAGTGTACGGATATTTCACCTTCCACCTTGGCAGAACATATCAGCATACCCATAATCTGGTCCATGTCATCCGTCAAACGCTCGGAAATGGCACACAACTGGAGGTAGGCCATCCATACAGGTACCATCTCTGCCCGCAAGGAGACATGCCGGCACATCAGCTCACTAGCTGAGTAGCCGTTATCCAACAAGAACTTCACGGTTTTGGGGTGATACCCAATCGCCGCGGTGAACAACAATGACAGGTGCCCGCTTTCTGTTCGCGGGCAACTCTGGGCCTCAACCAGATTATGCCCCTCTCTGATTGAGCAATCTGGAAGCTGCGGGGCTTTATTCGCCTTCTTGTCTTCACAAATACTTTTTGCCGATGGTGGTTCTCTGCAGACATAGGCAAGAAAATGGTCCAGGGAGAATTGCTGGCCAAGGCAAACCCCCTTTGCTGCCCATGAGAATGAAACTTGACATGTCCAATTCACTGAGCCCCGAGTGTCAGCAGGCAAAGAGAGGTGATAGTGTATCACACGACGATAACCGTCGACCAACTCAGGGGGTAAGTCCCATCTAAGGCCACCTTGAGGCCAACCCCCAGCATTGAGTATTCCTCCGTTATATGGTGACTGAATGGTAGTAGCCCCATGCCATAACTCTGCCAAGCGCAATCTGAAGAAGAGGGCGTCACTATTCAGAGTGGAAGGTGTGCTGAGTGTACTTGAGATTCTCTTGTTCTGGAGGACAAAGTCTTTGACCGATCGATGAAAAAAAACTGCTTTCTTGTTAAACAAGGTATCGCGCGACTCTGTATCGCTGGCCTGGTCATTGCCGAGGGGTATCGGGCCGTCGATGTGCTGCCGCTCTACAGACTGGCACTCCATCAATCCGCGTGTCAGCGTCATGAGTCGTATCTCGGCGACCTCGAGCTTGTCTTTGATCACATCCACCTCATATATGAGAGGCGGTCCGCTGGACATTGGAAATTCAGGATCGTCCCAATGGTCGAGCCACGAAACCGATATCGCATTGAAATACCTGTGTGGCGCACGATAGGCCTCGTAACAGAGAAGTTGACAGGCTTTTATCCAGTCGGAGCCAGCGAGTGGTTCCAGAAGCTTCTCGTAGAGCAGTGACAACTTGGTTGGTAGTTCATCAAGTTTGGTCAGCATGGTTGGGATGCTTTCGCGGTTGCTGATGGAGGCGTAAAGTGAGCGAGCAGCGATGTCGGCCCAAAGGAAAACTCCATTGGCAAGACTAACTACACGACTGCTCAAGACTTCGTGATGATTGCGAATTGTCTCAAAGTCTCTGTGTCTCATGAGCAAATCCTTTGTAAACATAAAGATGTCTCGTCGGGTGAGTTCGTGGAGCCGGATGCGCCTGACGTCGTTTCGAAAGTACCGGTCAAACTGCGGCCGAGAACTTGCCAGAATTTTGATGCCCTGATTCAGTGTCCATTTGGAGAGCCTCTCTACCAGGTCATCGGCATCGATGTCTTCCTGGCCATCTTCCCCGTATTCGTCGAGCGCGTAAATACATAGGCATAATCGATATCCTTCCGGGGGTATGAGGCTTAACAGCTTGCCGAAGGCGAGTGCAATATGATCGGGTTGAAAAAATAGCTCCTCGATGCATTCCTCAGAAGAGCGGGCCGTGAAAACGCCATAAGCGTCGGGAAAGACCTGAGGGATAAGTTCCGGGCATTGCCTCAGGGTCTCGAAGAGAACAGAGCGATATAAGCCAGTGAAAGAATTTTGGTCTTTGTCCCCCAACCGCCAGAAAAAGAATGACGCTACTACCAGCTTCCTGGTGCTAGCCCATCTTTGTAGCTCTGATAATGTGCGCGGATGAAAGATAAGGAATTTCATCAGTGTCGACTTCCCAGCGCCCATCTTTCCGGAAACGTGAAAGATTCCGGTGTCCTCACGCAACCAGGCCAGTAGCCTAGACCTCGCACCCGAGCGGTATCCCTCGTCAAGCTGATGTGGAGATCCTTGGTCGCCCACGGCGGTCACGGTCTCACTGGCTAGCTCTTCCTCCTCGTCCGCTAATATCCATTCGAAAGTCTCTGCACTGGCCTCCCTGACTTGATGGTACCGTGAAAACAGCGATGGAAAGAACAATCTCCTTAGAATCCTTGTCTCTGGTAAATCGGTTGCACGAACCGACTCGATGGTTGCTTTGATGTCCTTTTGGCTTTTCAAGTATGTTGACTGGCTGGACACGACGGAAAGTAGTGCTTCTAACTGTTTTGTGATCTCCGTTGCGTGCAATTGGGCGTCCGTCTGGAGCCCACTGAGCTCAAGCTGGATAGCTAGCTGGCCCTCCCTGGTGCGACACGTTAATACTTGTGGCCACATGAGGTTACATGCTCTGGCCAAGCCCCACGGTCCACGGGATCAAACTTACTTGAGCAACATCTGAAGATGAAGCAGCGCCGCAGAACAGCTCCGGTCAATTTTGGCCTCCAATTCCTCAATCCCGGACTTCTTCCTGATCGACATCATCACAATCTTTCCCAACTTCAACGCTCGCTTGGTGCTAGTTCGCTGGGGACCGCCATCAGGTCTAGATCATGCAAGATCTCCAAAAGACGATCACAGTACGCTGCTGAGTCGGTAGCAATATTTTGCAGCGCCTTTACATGGATCGAAACCGAGGATCGCTTTTCGCTCGTCATGTCTTCGACAGGTTCCTTCAAGCTTTCGGCAGCCGATTTCATCGCCTGGGTTTGTCTTGCAAGCTGTTGATGGTCGGCAATTGAGCCTTTACGCCGCAAATCGCGGGTGGCTTTAAGAACCTCATGGGCAAATGTGCTGAAGGATAGGATGCCCGAGGCAACCCCGATCGCTGCAGCCCATTCCATGTTTCAGCAATAGGAAGAATGTCAACATGTTGGTGAGAGCGGTGATCAGAGCAGCGGATGTCGCAAAATCATGGGTTCTCTTCGAAGCGCGAGGGGAACAGGCAGCGCCGGGGGGCCTGGCAGCGCATAGCTGAGCCAATCATGGTGTGTGCGCGGTTGGACCAACCTCTCGACACAAGATTGGGGGCCGTTCAGGTTTGTTCGGTCTATTGCAACGAAACGATGCTATTCGTAAATTAAGCGGAAGTAGAAAGAAAACCTTCGGGGCAAAAGGAGAACATATGAAAGATGTTTGACCAAGTAAGGACTTTCAAAAGACCAAGAAAGTCGAACTCTGTCTGGACCGAAGTGTTGTTGTCCATCGTCTGGGCATCTCTTCAGGGAGGTTGAGACTTGAAGCCCCCACTCTTTGCAACACACTCGCTTGTACAGAGCGGTCCACTCCCTGCACATAAGTCCAGCCCCCCGACCCGTCTTGGCAAGATGCTGGTATTCTGAATGGCGACATCATCTCACCAGCGTTATCAACAACAAAAAAACGTGGACCAGCCCAGGTATAAGTGTCATTTCTGAGATATTCAGAATCTTGTATGCACTTACGAAATCCAAGTTCCCTTGGCCTCCATGCAGCATAACTCGGCATTTGCTCTGCTCGCCCTGATTCCAGCCTGTGATATGGCCCGTGCTTCCCCCCCAAACCCCTGTTCCAGGTCCTCATCAGCAATCCAATTCCACCTTTGCAGGATGTCACGGCATCACAAAATTGTTGCGAGAATTCCCCCATCCTCTTTCTCAGATATCCACTCCCATTACGAGAATTTGACTAATTCCGATAATCAAAATGGAGATAAGAATCTCACACTGCAACGCTTCGTCTGCCCTGTTCGAATTTGCACATATGTATACCAATCTTTTTGCAGGTGGGGTTAAAGCGCGCATCTGGATTGATTGAGTGATGACTCCACGACAAGCGCATGCATTGAAAAGCCGCCCAACGGCGGGAACAAGCTTCGGAGGGAACCGAGCTTTTCCACTTGTGATGCCGGTACTCGGAACGATGGCTTTTCTTCTTATTACCTTACCCTATAAAATAACCTAAAACACCCTATTCATTTTCTCTTGAGAGCTTGAGACGAGTCGGCGTCCAAGCACATTCCAAGAGGGAAAAAAGATGTTACCCCGCCTCAACATCCCCCGCCTCCCACCGCGCATCGCAGGCCCGCTCTCGGCCATCCCCGCCCCGGCCTACCGGCTCATCGGCCTGCTAATCCTCATCAACCTCCTCGTCTGGGCCGGCGCCGCTGTAGTCCTGCACTACTTCCCCAAACTCATCTCCCCTGCGGTACTCTCGTACACGTTAGGACTCCGCCACGCCCTCGATGCCGACCACATCAGCGCCATCGACCTCATGACTAGGCGGCTCATTGCTTCTGGCCAAAAACCTGTGTCGGTCGGAACCTTCTTCAGTCTTGGCCATTCTACAGTTGTCATTGTGACTTGCATTGCTGTCGCTGCCACGGCCAATGCGGTCAGAGATAAATTCGACGACTTTGAGCGCATCGGCGGGATCATTGGCACCAGCGTGTCCGGAGCATTCCTCATTATCCTATGCATTGGTAATGGATGGATCCTGTGGCGGCTGGTGAAGCGGTTGCGCCAGGTTCTGGCAGAGGAAAGAGAGAGACGGGTGGGGGAGAGTATTAACGAGGTGGACATGCTGGATGCGGACGGTGCGGCTGTGGGGCAGATGCACCAGATTGAGGGAATTGGGTTCTTGTCGAATGTGTTCCGAAAGGTGTTCAAAGTGGTGGATCGGCCGTGGAAGATGTTACCTTTGGGCATTTTGTTCGGGATGGGCTTTGACACCAGCTCCGAGATTGCGATTCTGGGGATTGCGAGCGTGCATGCGACGGAGGGGACGAGTCTTTGGGTTATTCTGATTTTCCCTATTTTGTTTACTGGTCAGTTTATCTCATCTCTTGTTCCTCGTTCTTGGTGGTGGGACTGACAGGACTTTTTCTAGCCGGCATGTGCATGGTCGACACGACCGACGGAGCGCTCATGATGGCCTTGTACACGAACAAGGCTTTTTCAAGAGACGTCGTGGCCATTTTGTACTACTCGATCGTTCTCACTGGTATCACCGTCTTCGTAGCGGCTTTTATCGGCATCATCCAGATTTTGTCGCTGATCGACCACGTTGCCGAGCCCGAGGGCACCTTCTGGGATGGTGTTGGCGCGATTGGTGACCACTACGAAATCATTGGTGGTTGCATCTGCGGTTTGTTCCTGCTGGTTGGCATTGGGTCGGTATTGGTCTATCGCCCATGGAGACAACGGATGGATAAGAGGGGCATCGTCGTTCCGGCAACAGGAAACGATGTGGATGACTGGAGTGACGGGGCACGGAGTCCTGACTCTCTGGTGGCTAATACCAACCCTATCAGTTACGGGACTGCTTAGAAGGTTAAGGTCTAGAAGGTTGGGGAAAGGGCTGGGACTGGGATGTATATATGACGAGACGACATGGAACTTGGCTACATGCATTCTCAACAATGATCTAAACAATGATCCAAAGTGTTCCAAGAACATCGCGCATTTGGGCCGGTCCTTTCGCTTTGTTACGACATGCACTAAGAGACCACCTAAATGTTGAGACGAATTGTACTTGTTGAACTTCAAAGATACCACCACCTGGAGTGCCTCTGGATATGAACCAACCACAATCTTGCTTTCTCAAGTCAGATCATTCCGGGATCCCTCTTCAGATCCTAGCACCAACCTCCCCATCCTCCCCTTCCCACTCCAAAGCCTTATTAGCCTCAAACCACTTCTTCTCAGCTTGGCTCTGGACTATGCATTGCCCCCATCTGTCAGCCTCATCTTCTATCCCCGCACCCAACTCAGATCACTGCTCTGTGCGTCGAAAAAGGAGAAGAAAACTTACAAGGCGGCGGCACCAACCCCTGAATCTTCCACAGTCCCCTGGGCGTCTCATCGATGTGATACTCCCAATCATACCCCTTGTCCGCGACATGCGGCTTCAACAGCTGATCAATTTTCTGTAAAACCCTGTCCTGCCGGGCCTTGTTATCTTCAAAGTGGACGGCGATGTGTTCCGCCACGAAACGAATAAATGGTTTTTTCTCGCGGGTCTGCTCACCGCCGACGTAAATGGAAGAGGGGGGAAGCTGGATGAAGTTCATCACTACGTAAAACGCGGGAAGCCCGGCGGAGGTATAAATGGTGGTTATGTCGGCTGCTAGGGCTTGTTTCTCTTGGGGGGTGGAGAAGGTCCCTTCTGGGTGGAAGACGAGCCAGAGGGGCATTTTGATTGAATCGTGCGAACTGACTGGCGGGAAAGTGGAACGGGATGTGATGGTTGCTTGAAGCAAGAGGGAATTGGGTAGGCAATGGAGAATCGGTGCCAGTGATGAGGGTGGGAGACAGAAAGGAGGATGCGTCTGGGGATTGATATAATCAATTTACGTTGCTGGTTTCACTTGATAAACGCGGCGTTACTGTCAAGCTGGTGACGATTCCGAGGTCCGTATGATGGTGGTTGCATTGTCGGCATTTTTGTTCAGGTCGGCGAGCTTGTTGAACCCCACGTGAAATCTGATGCCGTCACACAACGGCGTTAGTCAAGGAGGAGAGAGTTCCAATTGTGGAGGCTGACAATTACATGATCACTGATCAAAAATGCTTCAAAGTAGGGGTCGGCAACAGCCGAGCACTAGCCTGCCTCCGTCGAGACACAAAGAGTGGTGTTGAAATAAAACGATTATTCATCAAGTTCATCAACAAAGCATGGCTTGGTGGTACCGAGAATTTAAGCAGGTATCTCAAGTTCGGATTGCGTGCTGTCTGTGCTGGAGTCAATGCGTACTTTACTTGTAATAGGTCAAAATGTAGTACACTGCGGCCCTTAGTAATCGACAGCTGTCTGGATTTGATCATGCACCGAGAACGGTGATATTGCAACATTTTCCACCTCGGACCCTAACAAGAACCATTTCGTCATGATCATTTTCTAATCAATGGGCCGCAGTTTTCGGCATATAATTGTCGGGCTCAAAGGGGCAAGAATTCCAAATTGAGGGTGGTGATTGATTACTGATGACCAGCAGGATGCAGCACACCTCGGGCCAGCCACGACAGATATAAGGGACTGCGCTTCCATTGTAACTCGATTTCAGAGCAGCCCAACGAACCCGAGTAACGATCAGTTTCATCATCACAATCGAAGCGCACATTTCCACCACAAAAAAAGAAAGATTAGCCATGGCTACGCCCTCCCGCGTCTTCATTACCGGTGTCACGGGCTTCATCGGCTCACAGGTCCTCTTGGATACACTCGAAGCAGGCCATCATGTCCGCTTCAGTGTCCGCAGAGAGGCCCAGATCGACGAGGTCAAGGCACGATATCCTCAGCATGTCTCTCAATTGGAGGCGGTCGTAATCCCCAGCATCGAAAGCGTTGATGCACTTCGCCCGGCCCTGTCCGATGACATCAATTATGTCCTGCACATCGCATCGCCAATGCCAGGCAAGGGAGAAGACTTCAAGACAGAGTACCTCAAGCCGGCGGTTGATGGGACGGAGGCCATGCTGAATGCTGCCAAGTCAGCTCCGACGGTGAAACGGGTAGTGATCATGTCGTCACTACTGTCGTTGATGCCACTGGGGGCCATGGCGATGGAGGGTCTGCATGTCAGGCGTAAGTTACCCTTTCCTTCAAAGAGACAAGAGCAATGACGAGAATGATTGAGCTGACACTTTTACAGCTGGCGAGAATGCAAATATCGCAGTTGATCCAGATACGCCGTTCCCCGACGGACCAGCTGGGTACGGCATCAAGTACTCTGCCTCCAAGATTCTGGCGCACAGGGCCACGATCCAATGGGTGGAGCAACACAAACCTCACTTCTCCGTCGTAACAGTCCATCCGACCTTTGTTCTGGGTAGAGATTTGACGCAGAGGGATGCAGCTTCGCCCAACGGTCTCAATGCCTACCTGTTGAAATCCCTGACAAACCCTCCTGGAGGTAACCCCGTCGTACCGGCATCCATGGTGGATGTGCGCGATGTGAGTCAAGTCGTCTTGCGCAGTTTGGGCGTGGACCTCAACAAAGAGGAGCTGGTGACCGAGTATCTGGTGGATGGAAACCCCACATCGTACGATGAGGTGGTCGCGTTTGTCAAGAGGAAGTACCCAGAGATTGACGTAAAGTTGGAAGGACCATTCAAGCGACCTTTTACCTCTGATACATCTCGGACGGAAAAGGAACTCGGGATCCAATGGCACGGAATGGAGGAGATTGTGTCGAGGGTTCTGGATCAACAGTCAGAACTGGGAGAGCGTGTAAAGGCTGAACTTTGATGAGGAGGAATTGGTAACTTGTTGATAGGATAGTGGCATCATAGATCTGGGTTAAAGCGTGCGTATTGTTGAAACATGCCCCTGATGATCAACAAACCTCCCGTCGGGCTTGACTTTGTGACTAAAACAATGTTGAAGACAATGTTCGTCCCAGTTATCCAGATTTTGAGGCCCTTTGTTCTCAACATCCCAGAGGCATTGATCGTCGGTCACTGTTCCTCAGGATTGGCCTCGGAAACAAACAAAGGCAGGGACGCCGTTTGTTGACATGTCCCACCACGGGATAACGTGCAAAATCCCCACCTTCTTCTCCTATGAGATGAACTGGTGAGCCTTCTTCAGTTGCATCTGATTGATATCGCTCAAGAGCTTCCATCGCGGGTAATGGAGCGGCACTGAAAGCTTGCACGTGCTAACGGGCAGCATCCAATGTTTCCATGTCCTCCAACGTGTGCCTCGTAACCCCCCCCCCTGATGAACATTAGAACTTGAATTTGACACTCAAGTTCTGTGAAATTATGTATATTCACCCCGAGCACCGAGATTGAAGGCATGCGGTCCGAAAAGTCCAATTCAAGTCGATCGGAGAGGCATGATTCCTCCCGTCGTCATCGACTTCAGACAGCCGAGGGCAGGAACGCCGTTTGATGGCATGTTCCACAGAAAGATAACGTGAAACCCCCCACGCTCTTCCCCCAAGAGATGAATTGGTCTCCTTCGACTACATCAGAAGAATCATCCAAGAGCTGGGCTGACCGGTACGCATAATGAAACGGAACTGATAGCTTGCTGGTAGAACAAGCATGTCTTGTGTCCTGCAACCTGAATTCTGGAACCTTCCCCTGATGAACACCATGACTTGATATGAACCCAAATAACCTGCAAGACCACATTCACCAAGGTAAGCAGACTTTGAGGCCTGCAGCAGTCTTGAAAAGACAGCGGAGTCAACTTCTTCATCATCGGCTTCGGATATAGCCGAGGGCAGGAGCGCCGTTTGTTGACATTTCCACCACGGGATGACATGTGTACCCCACGTTCTTGCTCTATGAGATGTTTCCCTCCTTCAGTGCATCTGAAAACTCATTCAAGAGCTGTCTTGACCGGCAACGAAGTGGAACCGAGAGCATGCTGGTGATAAAGCATGTGTTTCCATTGATAGACATCAAATTTGGATTCGATGCCCAAACTCCCTGGAATGAAATGTTCACCCTAAGCACCCAGATTTGAGGCCTACCGTCCTGAAGCTCCAGCGGGAGTTGAGCGGAGGCAAAGGCAACTCATCATCGGGTTCGGAAAACACCCGAGGGCAGGAACGCCGTTTGTTTGCATGCCCAACAACGGAAAGGCATTACCACACTCCACGCTTGGACCCCCTGAGACGAGTGGGCATCACCTTCCGAAATGTAGTTTTGGGGGTCAAACGAAGGCCACCAGATTCAGACGAAGGTTTTCGTCTCGAATAAATCGTACGATTTGGTGTTTTGATCAAGTAAGAGGTGCCTCATGAGGGGTTGTAGGCTTCGGTTGACTGCGAGGCGCTCATCGGTAGGTTCCATGGATGCTTCAGGGCAACAAGCTGCTGGCCCTTGCCTAAGGGCACGATTTTGACTACTAAACCGCCCGCCTTGATGACCCTCCCCAACCATTGGACCGATCGTATCGCCTCTGGAGAGGTGTTAATCGAAGGCTTGACTTAGGTTCAGTGGTTCTTGCTCGCCATGGCATAACCTGCCATGCACCCTCCAGTCGTTGCCGCGGCGCTCATGCAGGTCACCAGATGTCAACGTGCGATTATGCGCGTTTCTGATAGAGCAGACGCAATGGATGGCTGTCATCATGCATACGTGCCCAATCGAGGTGCGGTAAGTATGCAAAAACGGCATCAACCACTTTCGCGGAAGCACATCCTTTTCCTCTCCCCGCCACTCAGGCCCGTTTCTCCTCGACCTGCAGACATGGAACCAGCGAGAAATGCCAACTCCAAATCGACCGGACCGACCAAACAGCGAGCAGAAGTTCAAGCAAACGACGACCCTCTGCAACACACCACCTTGATCGCCACTTGACCCGACCCCGCAGTCGAAATATTGCACCAGAAAGTGAATGAATCCGGGAGTGAGTTTCGTCGAGGTCCACATAGAATGAGGGACGCAAAACTCATCGCAAAAAAAGCGACAAGTCAGAAAAGAAATGCTCGAAAAAGCAAAACCGACATTGCCTATCCGTTGAGCCCTCCATCCGCGGAATATGGATGACGGGATCCACGGGATGAACCAACACCAACAGAGCCTCCTCTCCTAAGCCAACTTCTTGGCCCCCGCCCTGGACTCGGTACATCCGCCGAGGGTCTTCCTTGCTGACAAGCTGAGCAGTATGTGCCCAATGCGGTGGTTATCCGGCACCGATCCCCGCCGTCCCAGCTCCAGGCCCTCGACGGCTTGGCAGGTAGGACGGATAGCGACATGGTACTTGGCGACATCCCCCCGGTCATTTCTGGGAATACCGAGATGACATCCTGGAGACTTTTCCATAGATGGTTTGCTGCGGGCGGCGGATTGACCTTCCGGTGCTTTGGGTCATGCATGGCACTCCCAGAAGGGCAAAGGTGACACGGTAAATCCTCGAAGTTGGCCAACCTCCTTTGACCTCACCCACCTCGTGCCCATCTCTTTCTTCTCAGCTGGAGTGGGGGGCTCGAGGAATTATGACAGCTCTCATGTTTGTCTTGTTGATAGGTGATGGACTTGGTCCTGCAAGTGGTAAGTAGCTTGTCTCTCGAAGAGGTTCGTGGCTTGCGTGGGGACTTTGCTTGCCTCATGCTATACTTACTTGACATTCTTGACATATGCAGCCCATGCAGTAACACCCCTGCTGCATTTCCACGAGACTGGTTCTGCCAATCAACATGGACAGGGAACCAACTTAATCATGGCTAGGGCAGACGCACCTTGCGTCAATCTGCATTGCTTGCCTGTGGATATCGTGGTGATCTGGCACCTGATCCCTGGTACCAAGATCCATTGAAGCCGATCAGATTTCCGAAGGTTGGGGGTCAAGGTTCCAAGGTTCAAGGGGGTTTATTGACGGAAAGTCGAGATGAATCTTTTCGCAAAAAAAGGGGGGCGATCGTGTTTGTAAGTTTCTCAGAGCTCACTTTTTGGCGTCAAACAATTGGCCATCCAGGTTGGAGATGTTTCTGGCTAACGGCTTCATAGGTTTTGAGGAAGCGTGGGTAGCCGTCCAGGTCTCCCGTTTTGAGAACAGGCAGGCCCGCGCAGTCCCCATTCTTTTGGTTGGGTGTTTAGTTCAAGTTCAAGTTTGCCACGGGCAAGGTTTACGAATCAAAGGTCATAGCCGGCTAATCCCAGGCATTTTCGGCTAATCCAAGACATTTTCGACTGATCCAAGGCTCTTCTGGTCCAGCAGCAATGTCGTCCTCCAGCAACACCTCATTCTCAACATAGATGGTCCGTGCAAGACTTGTACATTTCTCGAAGACAGGAGAGCAGAAGCAATGTGTCTTGGAGCTGGAATATGCCCCTGGCTCAACAGTATCCCATCCTCCAACACCACCTCATTCTCAACAGACATGGTCCGTGCACGACTTGGTCTTTTTAAGAAGACAGGAGAGAGGAAGCGATGTGTCTTGGAACTGGAAGACATCCTGGCCAGCAGTATTCATCTCGTACTTCCTTCAGCAGCACAAGCTCGAGTACATGGTCCGTGCACGACTTGGTCTTTTCCCAAAGACAAGGGAGAAGGATGATCACGTTTCTGATTTGTGATATATCCTGGCTCAGCAGTATCTCATCCTCCAGCACCACCTCATCCTCGACGACATGATGGTCCGTGCACGGCCTGTTGATTTCCTGGAGACAGGAGAGGGGAAGGAACTGTCTGATAGGCCCGGTATTGGCTAGTCTCGGCGGGCCAGAGAGGGAGAGAGAGAGGGCGGGCCGACGGGATCATGGGGTCCATGTCATTTGTCAACAAACTGGATTTCATCCGAAGTCGATTTCGTCCGAAAGTGGTAACTGGTTGTCCAGTTCGAGCAAGGCGTCCGGCTCCATGGAAGATGGTCCCCCCGCGCAATCTCCAAAAGTTTGTCCCATATGACACAAGAGATAGAAAGGAGATCGAAGGACAAGGTACCTCAAGGACAGCTCAGGTTACGTTCCAAGCTGAAGCTCTCAACAAGGGCCTTCACCTTCCCGTCGTTCTTCCCCTCTCTCTAGGTATCGGGTCTGCTCCTCGACTTCAGGTCTCCCTACTAGTACAAAGTTTCAAGGTACTGGCCTGGTCCATAGCCTGAGAGTCTCGGGTCTTGACCTTGCCTGGTTACGTATCCAGTTGAAGCTACTGAGCACTCTTATCTTCGCCCCTTCCCTCTATCAGCACTCTGGACTGGCCCTCCAGAATCTCGAGATCACGTCGCCACACCAGAGTCTCACGCCTTGACCGCACCTTGACAACTCCTTCTTCCTAGTACCTTATCTTCACCTCTAAAGAGCGGGATCACTTTCGCTCTTTTCATCTGAAAGTTCTTGACTTGACCCACAAAATCCCCAGGTCACGCTGGATCACAGCAGACTGAGCAGAGTCTCCCCTTGCTCAGACAACTCCTAGGTACTGCGCAGTATCCCCCCTTCAGAGGACTCTTCAACATTCGCTCCTTCCGTCTTTGCAGCGTCTTGACTTCGTCTACAAAGAGTCCCGAGATTACTGACGTATAGAAGGGTCTCTGACTTTGACCTTATCAAGACAACGGGTATCTCTGCCCAGTACTGTCCTTGCTTCCACAGACACTTGACATTCGCTCCTTCCGTGTCTGTCAGTTCCCTGACTTTGCCTACAAAGCCCCAAAGTTACTGGCTTACAGGAGGGTTCAGTCTCTGGCCCGGAGCTCACCTAGAACAACTGGTAGTTCTGCCCAGTATCTGGCCCCGCTTCTCTGGACGGATTTTCGGCCGAGAGCATCTCCCGCCTTCTTTCCCACCTGATCCCCCTACTGGAAAGTATTCACAACCCTTATACCACGATTCATCTCTATCAACTCGATTCTAGCTTGCCGACGTCCAGAGAAGATTGTGGGGGTCCCAGAACTCGTCGGCGTTCTCATAAGCTTATCGGCGCGTTTGCAGAAGCTCGTCGTCGTCCCCAGAAGCCTATCGGCGAGTTTTCGGCCGAGAGCAGCTTCCACCTATTCTTCTGATCTTTTCACAGCTCTTGTGTTGTGCCGCGATTCATCTCTAGAAACCCGCTTCTACCTCCCCGGCGTCTCAAGAAGCTCGAGGCCGTCACGCTTTAGCTTTTCTTCTCAGTTACCTATAATTCATCTCACGGTTAATTTCAAGCTTCTTCTTTATCCTCGTACAATTTCCGACCGTAAAATCCTTGCCCCAGGTGTTCCACTCGACGGGAACTTACACAAGACCTGCATACGAACCCAAAGATACCCGTCTTGACCGCTCATCGGTCGATAAACCCGACGAACCCCGCGACCGAGCTACACCAGTCTGATCCGTCATTCCAGTTGTGGATGCCAGATCTAACGAACTATCCATCTCGATTTCGACGAGACAGCAGCCTGAACAACAGGCGGTGAAGAGAATCAGGCGAGGTGAAGAGTCAAGAGAGGAGGGGAAGCGGTTCCGGTGAGAAGAGTGCAGCCAAGTGGAATTGTGACAGTTGGCGTCACCAGGATCTGGGCACCAGAATAACATGCGGTGTCCTCGAGTTCAGGAGTCGCTCCAAGGGGTTATGAGAGGCCCTGAGCCCCAGACGCACTTGAACGACGTTTTTACCTTTGCTCGTAGGCTCTCTGACAGAGACTGGCGAAAGATAGTGAGGGCATTAAACATCATGTCGTTCAGCTCCCAGGCCTTCGGTGGCTCATACCACAGCAGCGGGGCCCATCCTTTCCAGGGCCACTCTGACAACATTTCTCCCATGGTACGTTGAGTCCTCTCTTTGCAGATTTGCTGTCTTTGTCTCCCCTCCCAATACATGAAAACTGACAGATGTGGTGCAAAAGCATGGAGAAGCACATGCGAACTCGGCAAACCAGCCACCAACGTTCTCTCAAACATCCAACCATGCCTTATTAGTGCATCGTCCGGCCAGCCGGCCCAGGACACTCACCAATTGCGAGTCGACTTTAAGCCCAAACGTCCTGGCCGGTTCAGTGCTGCCAGGCTCCGCACCATGGCAGCATGGACCGAATCCAGGGGCGACCCCAACCCTGCTGTCGTTTGCACAGCCAGGTGCAAACCCACTGTATGGCCACCACTCCTTCGGATCCAACATGATCATGTTGGATGAGCGCAATCAGAGCTTTGAGTACCATATGACGTCGACGTTGGGCAGTCATAACTCCGCCTATCACGTTCCGCTCGTCGGAGCGAACGCAAGCCAGTTGAATCACAACATAGGTGTGGACCGAGACATTCTTGGTGGGAACGGAACTTACTCCAGCGCAGTTGGATTCTTCGGTCACAGCCCAGTTTCCAATCCATATGATTCTTCGGACATAGCCTTAAGTCCAAGGTCCAACGCCTATGAGCACTCCAGCAGTTTCTCATCTACCGATACCGCAGACATGTTTGAGCCCGACATGGTTCAAAGAGAGAACCTGATGCATATGGACTGGCAAAATACCGGTGCCACCCTGGCAGGACATGATCCCTCCATGTCCCGTATCGTGTCTCCTGAGCTCAACGACCACATGCAGTTTCCTGCGACTAGGGGTCACCACAGCTCATGGCAACCTTTAGGCTCGATGCCTGGTGTCCCTTCCTGTCAGCCAGACACTGTGTCTCCTAAGCTCCTCCAGCTTAGATCCACGCCGACGCCAAGCTCCTCCTCTGAATCGATGCGGACAAGCTACCTATCCCCAGGTGATGGTGTCGGTGACTACCACACCCACAATCCAAACACTGACGCTCTGCGAACCGTTCAGACCATTGCTTCCTCCAAGCCCCGCACAATGCTCCCTGACTATCCACGGGTTCTCCTTTCTAATCTCGACACAATCCCCTCTTCCAGCGATGAGAAGACCAGCCGTCACGACAATGGTGTAGCTGGGTCCGCTGCTGCCAAAAGGCTCATCAAACCAAAGGGGAAGAGTAGGCGAAGTCGGCAATCAGCGTCGCCTCGCCTCGCATCGTCGAGAATCAACGCCGCAGGTCGCGTCAAGTACGCAGAGAGTGAGCATGACAGAAAGGTGAAGGATGACTTTTTGATTCAAGGCAGGGCGAAGGGTTTGACTTTCAAGCAGATCAAAGAGGAGGGTGGATATCTGGAGGCCGAATCGACTTTGCGCGGGCGGTTCCGGACGCTCACTAAGCCTGCAGAGAAGCGTCTGCGCAACCCAAGATGGTATCCTGTTGATGTAAGTATTCTCCTTTTCTTCTTTAGTTTGTATGCTTCCTTAATTCTGTGTCAAGTGTTGTCTGTTGCTTCCCCTGCCATGAAACACTCCACTTCACCCCTCACGTACATGGCTTGGTCCTGCAAAGTAATGCACATCCGCCGCACATCCGCCAGAACAGTTCAAAGATAAGAAGAACATCTTACTAACATGCCATCTCTCCCCAGGTCCGTCTTCTTGAGGAGGCTGTTCGCAAACTATCCGCAAATCCTTATGATATCCTTCCAAGCAAGGTCCCCTGGGCGAAGGTTGCGGAGTACATTGACAACAACGGCGGCACGTACCTCTTTGGCAACGCGACTTGCAAGGCACGCTGGGATCAGCTTGTTTCCAAGAGCCTCGCGAAGGGCTTTGACCCCACAAGATCGTTTCACGAGCAGCAACAGGAGGATGACGAGAGAAACGGTGTCATGCAGCAGTCCTCAGAGGTGGAAGAAGCAGCAGCCATCGGCAGTAGCGACGATCCTTTTTACTCTGATGGCGAGCATCACATGCAGATGTGATTTTCTCCCGGCCAAACCACAAACGAGAGCCGACACCCCCGTTTCAAAGAACCTGACCTGATGAAGCAGTGGCTGGCATAGGGCAAGAATGAATGGTCGTTTGGCAGGACACAAGGACACAGAGTTTCTTTATGTCCAGGCGATCGACACTCCCCCAACACAACACAGCTATCTATCTGTCATCTGGGTGGAGTTCCAAGGGTTTTTTTTTTTGGTTGTTTTTTGGTTTTTTTCTTTTTTGATGATCGAACTTTGCTGGCGTTTCAAAGTATATTCTTATCTTGGTGAGAAGGGGGGGTTGTCGGATGTACAAAGGGTTTTCTTTGACTAAAGAACCTGGATTCTTTTGTAATTAAGGGCTATTACTATCTTTTATCTTTTCAGCGAGGCGTCTCATAGCGGGCGATTTTGCTTTTGAAGAGATGGTTCTTGGGAAAAGGGGTGAAGGGATTTGGACTAGGTGGTTCTGGTAAACACCGATAAGAACTAGCATCTACATAGTAGACCACGGCTAGCTAATGATATTCTTACCCCTTTATTTAATGATCACATGCGTGAGATTTTCTTGGCTATGCAGTGATTATGCAGTAATATGTGTGTCAGATGTGAAGGCAGGTGTGTTAAATGTGAAGGTGGGCATGTTAGATGAGAAGAAAGGCATGATAAATATAAAGCTAGATGTATTAGATATGAAGGCGGGAACGTTATTTTAGTTTAAGAGCGTACTATATTTAATTATATATGCGTAAATAATTCCCTCACATATATATATATAACGTTATATATCGTTACTGCTTAACTATATGTGTTGATTTTCTAATGACGCAAGTCTTAAGTTAGAGCATATGCGTGTGGTTCTTTTAATTAACGTTATGTAGTAATTATATCGTAATATGTGTTGTTAGATGTGAAAACAGATATTTAGTTTTAACCTTAAGGCATAATATATTTAGCTAGATGTGCGTGAATGAATGATTTATAAATGTATAATGCTCCTTATATGTGTTGACTTTCTAGTAGCGTGAGTCCTAAGTTGGAATCTATGTGTTAAAGTTTATTTGAGATATATCTTGACTTTAAAGATGCGAGTTCTAAGGTTAGAGTGATGTGTGTTGAGATTCTTTTTATATGCTCGTCGATTTAAATAAAATGCGTGGAAGAACGAGATTATGTGTGTTTAGCAGAAAAGAGCATATATCTACCCTTTGATAGGTAGGGCGTGATTTTTTATATTAGATGTTTGTAAAATGACCTCTGCATGTGTGTAATGCTGCCTGTATAGAGGAAGAGATTTATATGATACACATCTCTTTTTTCCAACAGGACGTGTCTTGAGATTTTATATCCATGTGTGGACTCAATCTTTGGATGTGTGAAAGGCGGGCCGAGTTGGCGAGCATTTCGAGGAGAAGATCATGTACGGCCTTGGACAGCTTGGTTCCCCCCTTCAAAGCTTCATGTTTCTGTTGGGAAAATTGAGTCAGTAAACAATGTTTATAACAAGTCTTGAGAAGGATCAACGATGGGGGAGACTGGGAAGATGTCCTCCTCCACGCAACGTTTAAAGTCCTAGGAAACGGAAGACTTTTGGGATCTCCCTATGGTACCAACTGTCGAAAAGTTCCTCCACAGCTGGGGAGCGATATTTATAGCTAGATGTCCGCAAAATAAACTCTTTACATATACATATTACTACTCATATGCACGAGGATATCCAATAGCACATGTCTATTGTTCTAACCAGAAGTGTTTCTGAGACTTTATGGTGGAATATCAGCATTATTAGAGTAAGCTAAAAGCTAATATAGCGTGAGTGTCAAATTGACTTACATGTATCTAGATTCTTTTGATTTGCATGTCGGAATTATCAGAACGCGCAGAAGATTGAGTGTGCGGGTGTTTGGGTGAAAAGATCACACATGGTATTGCACACGTCAAAAAGCCTCTGTCAAGAAAAGTGTAAGCTTAGATCCATGAGATCGACACAGTCGTCTGGGTGCTGTGTAGACCCGAGTATGTCTCGCCCCTTTGCTTCTGAGGGGCGACATCCACTTTCTCGGGGGTAGGCATCTTTGTAGAGTGCAAGGCCATATGAACTAGAAAGACGAGAACAGGGAGGTATTTTATATTGCTTTTATCTTGTTCGTCCACGGTGGATTGACTTTGTGAACTCTTCCGGGGTTGTGCAGCGATAGGGATGTTGACCAGCTTGTCCCTCCCAAATGATTCAGGGCTGAGGATGGTTTGCGCCAGCATAATGAAGGGTGATATGATGGCCCTCAATTTTAGGACGTGGAAGGTTCCGTGGCAAGGAGGGACACAAAAAGCTTAGAAAAATGTGCACCTCAAGAGATATCTGCAAGAAGCCGTCAAAAAAGAGGAAGCAAGGTGGCCCTTCCTCTTGCTTGTGTTGTGGTGTATGGCAAAGGTATACCCTTCCAAGCTCCAAGAAACGATACGCCAGCAAGGCAAAGTCAAAGTCTGGTTGGGTGCAAGCAGGTGGTCAAGAGCTTTACTAACCCATACAACAAACTTTAAGATAAAGCCTTATCCCCCCTCAAAGCAGCGACCCCCCCTCCCTCCCAAAGCCCTGAGCCTTCCCCTCCCCCTCAACCCAAGGAACCCCTATCCCCCCCAACACCCTCCCCAACTGCCCCGGATCTTTCCTCAGAGCATCCCACTCCTCCTGTGTCTTGACAAGCGCAGTACCAGCCAGCACCGTCCCGTTGAGTGCGACCTTCCCCACAGTCTTCTTTCCCTCTTCCCCTGCTCCCTCAAAAACCGGCCCACCCTCTGCCACCCGGGGGACAAGCACCATCGCCCGTTTCGTCAGAGCCAAGTTGTAACTTATCTTTGCCTCCCCCTCGGTTTGTTCCTTTGCCTCCACCCCCCCCGCGCAGCAAGCCTCTCTATACAACTCCAGATAAATACCCCGTAGCTGTGCACCCCTACTAAATGGCGCAGGGGGCGGTATCCTCCTCGTAAAAGTCTGGAAAGGCAGCCTTCTCCTTGTCTCCTCCTCCGCTAAGGAATTGGCTAGGACATTCCATTCTATCCGCTCAGCCTCCAACCCATCCCTCATCCTGCTAACAGGCAAAAGCTGCAAATGCCGATGCGGCTGCGACGCCCCCGAGTGCGGGCCGCTGTTGAAGAAGACGTACAACTCCCCTTCCTCCCCTTCCTTCTCTTTTGCGTGGTAGGCTTCAATACACCCCCAAGCCGCTTCCAGATCTTCTGCTTCTAATAAATGTGTCTGGGGTTTAAACTCTGTTGTAGCCAAGATAAAGTGTTCGGGGACAATCGCGAATTTGTTCAAGACTACAGTATGGGTAGGAGTTGTCGCGACCAGCATCGACTTTAACGGGCTCTCGAAGGGGTTGAAAAACTTCTTTTGCGCCGGCGCAGCGGGGGCGGCAGGAGGGGCAGAGATGGGGGGTGGCGGGAGGGGGTTTCGTGGTTTATTCGCTAGGGAGGGGGAGAAGCGGAGTTGGAACTACACATTGGACACATTCGTTAGCAAAGGAAGGGAAAAAAAGTAGAAGTTTGAAGAGGGGGCGATAGAATGGGAGAAGGGGGAATCAGGGAGAGGTGGCGCATACGGGAAGGGAGTTGACAGTCAAAAGCGCAACTTGGGTCGGGTAGAAATTGACATCCCCAGAAGCGCACGCGCGGTTGAACGCCGTTTTGACCAATTCAGGTAGATGCACGGGGATCTTTTTTGGTGGCATCTCTTCGCAAGGGGTCGTCATTTTCTTCTAAAATTTAAAGTGTTGCGGTTGTTTTTGCAAGAAAGAATCGGAAATGCGACAGATGCGACAAACAGTGGGAATAGCTTCGATGAGGTCATGCATGGCCCGTGCACTGCAACCTTTTCTCCATGTGATAAACTTCGAAATAATATGCATTACTCCATCTCCACAACCCCCATTATGCTATGCTAGTAATCCCACTGTATCTATCCTCCCCTTCGAGACGTAGGTATACTTTAAATCCCTGGTAACCCAACAATCCCCCGCAACGCAGGAACCCATCTGGGCAAAATATACGTAACATACAATCCCGCCATGGCCACCAGAAGCCCCGTAAGCTATTTTTTTCACCATAGTTAGCAACCTCATCCCCATCATAGCAAGCGAAGCGAGAGACTTACCTTCTCAAACCACGTATGGAAGTAAATAGCAGTCATAAGCAACATCCACCCACTAACCACCACCACCGCACCGGCAAACTGCCCTCCCCGCCCCAGCGCTTCTCCCACAGTCGTCCGTCTCTCCTCCCTGTACTCCTCCTCCCTCTTGTCAACTTCCACGGTAGCCCCTTTAACCGCCCCATCAGGCATAACCACCGTCCGTTCCTCCCTCTCATGCCACTTTGCCCATCTGCTCACCACCCAACCCACCTCTTGCAGGAGGAAAACACTCCCCAGCACAAGCAAAAAGACATGCCCAGAAATATCATGCCCCCCTGACCACTTCCCCCCAGCAGCTTTACAAGCCGCCGCAGAAAAAACATCCTTGACTCTAACCTCCTGCCCTACCACCCTCCCTCCGTGGGGGGTAGCCATTCCGTCCATAGCCGCATTAACAAGCGAGATCTTCTCTTCGCATTTCCCGCCAGTCCACCGGAATCCTCTATCGATGATGGCCGGGCCAAAGAACCATTGCGTGACAAAAACCCACCAGAGGGTGACCATCCCCCATCTTATCCCAGCTCTTGCTCTCTGCTTGGTGGTGGCTACCGCAGGATGGGTAAAGATGAATACGACAAAAGCGAGGGAGATCCAGCCCCACCCGCGCTTGACGAAGAGGACGTTGAAGAGGTTGTTCTTTCTCGCAAAGTAACTGGGGGATAGAGCAGAAGATTGGTCGTGCGCCTGCGAGGCGAAATCGTAGGGGGCGTTGCGGACGGTGGGGTTTAACACGGCGAAGAGGGCGCCGAAGACTAGGAGGATCGGGTATATACTGAGCGCCAAAAGTTCGGAAGGGGTCGGGAGGACGGGGTTGTTGCGCGGTCGTCGACGGGAGGGGTGATGGGGAGAAAACGTCGAGGGAGTGGGAGGAGCTGGTGGGGAGGAGGAGGGGGTTATAATCCTTCGTGACATTTTTGCAATATATCGTTTGGTGAAGGTGGTTGTGTACTTGATCGTTTTGGAGTGTTGTTTCTAAGGAGGTAGTATCATCGGTCGCATTTGCGTGGAAGTTTGGGAAGTTCGTTTGTGGTAGAGCTGGCACAAAGAAAGGCTAAGAGCCCAGATAGCTAGCTTTGTGGAATAGAAAAAGCAATTGTTCAATAGAAGAAGCACAGTTAGGTGAAAAAGGGTTGTCGTCAACAAAGAGCGTCGTCAGTTTGTCTTCCCAAAAGGTGGAATTCGCGAAAAAAGCAGTCCTGATTTGCTTCTGACAGATATGACGTTGTCGCTGGGCTGCCAAGGGCACAATTTACCGTTAGCGCATTTCTGGCCGGCTCAGGGCGGCGGGCGCGTTGGTTCGGTAAGGCGCGCCGCTGATGACTAAGCTGCGTCGTCAAGCGGCAAACGGGAATTTGGGAATCCCCTCTCAAAAACTTCCAGTCACAAACCGCAGTCACAATCATCAGGGAAAAATAAAACTCAAAAAATCCAGTGATATTTCCGTCAGAATATGTACCCTCGTATGTACCATTTTCGACTTTTCATGCCAGCGACGTTGCCTGGTATCAACCGCCGGCCCAAACTATCTTGATCCGATGATCTTTGTTATCTACTCTGTACTCCTCCTCCTCCTCCATACGTGCCACCCGTTGGAGAGACGAAATGACAAAAAAAGGGTTGTGTAAATGCCTCTGGGGCCAATGTGCAAGAATCGAAGAGTGACAAATAGCAAAAAGCCACCAATGCTGCGTGAAAGAGAACTTGAAGAAAAAAGAAAGTTCCATATCGTTCATATCCGCCTCCCCCCTTTTTTTCGTTGAAGGGTATCAAAATCGTCTAAACGTCCCATGCCATCATGACCTCAAAAAGAAAAGTGAAAAATGAAAGTGACGCAGAAATTTAGGCTGATGGCGAATCAAACAACGCCAGTGTTGCACAGAAGTTGTTGCGGTTGTCCTTGTCAAGCGGCCCGGCCTCCCCCTCAATGGTCACCATGTTGACACTAGCCTTGGTGCTCAGCCCGTAAAACTTGACGGAGCTCTGCTCGAGGGAGACCATGTTCTGCTGGCAGGACTGCGTCTTGAGACAGTCTTGGTTGTAGTTGTCGAAGAACGAGTACAAGCCAGCGCCGTAGATGTAGACATCATTGGAGTTGATGGCGCGAACACCCCAGGCACGCTTGCAGCCCTCGTCGCCGTCGGGGCACGACTTTTCAAAGTCGGGATCGGCGTACTTGGCGTTGACGGTGAACGGCTTGGTCGCGTCGGGGTTGCCCTGGAAGTAGGGGGTCTCGGTCTGGATCAGTGCGAGGTATATATTGGAGGCGTTGTTGAATTGGTAGTTGTAGAGAACGGAGTGCTCAGAGGCGGTAGCCCAACCCCAGACGGGACCTTCACCCTCGATCAAAACACCGCGGCCGTTGAAGACATCGATCTGGCCGTCCTTGGCAGAGGGCTCGAGGGAGTGGTCGGCAACCCAGTACCAAGTGTTCTCGAGGTAGGCGCTGCCACCGGTGGGAATGTGGAGCATCATGAACGACCCAAAGCACTGCTCAGGGATGGTGTTGGTGGCGTTGGGGTTCTTGGCGCACTGCTCAAGCTCGAGCTGCGTGCCGGCGTAGCCACCAATGCGGGTGTGCACATCCCAGAGACCAGCGGCACCCTGAGAGGAGCCCTTGATGTTCCACTCCATCATGATGGCACCAGGCTGAGGGCCGGCAGTACCGAAGATGAGATCGGACATCTCAACCTCGCCAACGTCACCGGGCTGGCCGACTTGGAAGACGGGCTTGGGGTTCTCTTGGTCCTTGAAAGTGGAGTCACCACCCGCAAGAATGAGAGGCCAAATCTCGCCGGTGATCTTGATCTTCTTGGGAACCTTGACGGTCTTGGTGATGATGTAGGCGCCGTGGTCAAAGTAGACAATCTGGCCGTCCTGGACACTGTCAAAGATCTTTTGGATGGCATCGGTATCGTCGGTCTTGCCGTCGCCCTTGGCGCCCTTGGACTTGACAGACACAAACTGGCTGGCGGGGATGTTCTCATACTGCGGCTTGGTGCGGGTGAAGACCTTGCCGGTAGAGGCATCGATCAGAGATGCAGGCTTCTTGGTGGTGGGCTGCGCGTCCTGGACAGCCTTGCTTTGGGCTCCAGCGGCGCCAGTGTATGTCTTGCCCTGCACGAAGAAGGAGACCTTCTCTCCACCGGGAAGAATGTCCGCGTTGGTCACGTTGTTGACAATGCCGCGGGCGGTGCCGGACATGTCGACGTTGTCGAGGATGAGGGTACCGTTGGTCTGAGGAGATTCAGGGTCGTAAGAGGTCTTGATGCCGACCTGAGTATTGGTAAATGTGCTGTCGAGAAGCAACACGGAACCAACGGTTGACGAGGTACCACCGTTGGACATGTCGATGCCAACACCGCAGTTGTTGATGTGGACGTCCTGGAATGTCCAAGCCCAGTTCCAGTTCATGAAAATAGCCGTCTTGCAATTGTTGAATGTCAGGTTGCGAGTGGTGAACTGCTGGTTGCCAAAGAAAGCGCCAAAGTTACCACCGTTGAACGTGAGGTCAACCATGAAGCCACCAGAGCCATTGTCCATGAAGATGCCCGACTGCCTGTTCGCATCGCCGCCGTCTTCGCGCATATTGAAGACAATGTTCTGGAGACTCGTGGCCTGAGCAACCTGCCAGTGAATACCGGCTCCCTTCTCAACGGGCATGGCAGTGAGGTCGATGACAAAGTTGCGAACCTGACGGAAAAAGTTGTTCTGGTTGGTCCACCAATTCCTGCCATCATTCTCATACGGATCCGCATCGATCACGGCCATACCGTCGAAAGTAGCAGCCGCCTTGAGTGTGGGTGGGTTCACAGCATCGCCAACGAGTTGCGTGTAGTAGTAAGGGACAATCGGCTTGCTGACGAGGTAGGTGCCAGGGGGGAAGTAGACGAGACCGGGGGTGGTCGTCTGGGAGGAGCAGTTCACTCCGCACCGGTTGCCGTCACTGATGGCCTTGTTGATGGCCACGGTATCGTCGGTCGACCCATCCCCCTTGGCACCATATTCCTGTACGTTGCGGAAGACCTTGTAACCTGCAGGGTCCTCGTTGAAAGCAGCGTTTCCCTGTCGTTGGATGCTGCCGAGCCACCAGCTCGAGGCCTGGCGGGGAGCTGGGGCAGCGAGGGTGGGCGAAGCTAGGCTTAACGCCAAAAGTAATAGTTTCGAAAGCTTCCCCATTGTAAATAGAGCCAGCTATGAGTGTAAGTGAGTGGTGGGGGGATTTTCTTGGTGATATGTTGGTTTTGTGAGTGAGCGTCGAATGTGTAAATGACTGTGTTGTGTTAGTTGTCTCGTTTTGAAAAATGCAGCGTAAAGAGTGCAAGTTTGGAAGTGTTTGGAGAGCGAGAGTTGAGTTTGGGAAAGAGAGGAGAAAAGAATTGCAACAAAAAGCAAGAAACTTTTTGGGTCGGTGTCGTGGGCAGAGAAATAGATGCCCGTTTGCGAGTGGGTGGTCTCACGAGATACCTGACCCAATAATTTGTTATTGTCCCGCAGAAAAAGCAATTGTCAGGTCGAGACCACCACCAACAATAGTTTTTACAGCAGGACAATGCGCAACAATAGACAGGCAAGGGAGACACCCATCTGACCTTTTATTTCCCATTGCGCCAAACCAACAACACTTCACTTGATGATGTTTAGGTTGGAGGGCACAATAGCAGCGGAATGTCATATGGTGGGGTGAGGTGAGATTGTGAGAAGGGGGCTTTCTCCCAACACTTACATTGTATGAAGCTCGAGGTGCCAGCCAAGATGCAGATTTTTCTTTTTTTTTTCTTTTTCTCTTACTGCCGGCAGAAAGCTGAGATAGGTATTTTGGATGAGAATAGGTTTGTTGCTTGTTGATGAGTGTCGGCAGTTCAGGGAAAAGCCATGGTGAGAAAGAAGGTTTTCGGGACCTGCATTGGCAGCCGGTCGGATCTGATCTTATATTCGGAGTGTTCCTTGGGCGAGCTGGGGGAAGGTTGCTCGACGCCTCTCCCGTGTCCGTCCATGTGTCCCATGTTTCATCAAGCAGGGTTTCGTGGGTGGTGACTGACGGTATGGTTAATTGGTGGCAAGTGAATAGCCGCCCCCATGATCAACCATCGTCTCTTTTGCACAACGAGGGTACGAGACCATGTATCCCCAGCCTGCCCTCCCTGCCCTCTCGGAGCATAAAGGTGGAGAGGAATGACCTGACCGGCATGACCTTGAAAATGTGTCGTGGCAGCAGGTAAGGTAGGGTAAGGTACCGTACTTTTCCCCTTCTGCATGCCAGTGGGAGGTCAGGTAACCTGTACCTGTCGAGACGCACCAAGGGGCGAGTGGGATGACTCTCTCATGGGTTGGGACAGCGAATCGTGGAATTCCCAAGACAACGTAACCAGCCCCACTGGCATTCTGGCCCTTTCTGGCTGCAACATGGCACAAGGGGGAATCGTAATTTTGGTAGCAATATGTGCAGGTAGGCGATGGGTAACTCGAGGGTCGATTTCCAGTCGAGAGACATCTGCACGAAACAAAAAAAGACATACGGGGTTCACCGGAGGCACAATTGGCTGCGAACACCAGATGGCCCAGACATGACAAGCATCTTCTAGAGCTTAAGCTCGGATCTCCTCTGGCATCAAGATATCGGACGAAGGTACGTACTTCTTGACGGTTGGGCAAGGATTTCACGGCGGCAGTAGGGCAAAGTTTTCCAAGTCCAAATTAGGAAAGGTGCTCAGGGGTTTGTTCATGCAACAGACAGCCGCCCGGCGATCGAAGCGAGTGGCCGTTGCAGGCCAGTCAAACGGGTCTCTTCCAGGGAAGTGCCGGCATGTTTGTCTCCGTAGCCGTTGCGACGTCATCAGGGTTGCCCTTCATTGACTTCTTGGATGGAGGTTTATGCGATGATAGTAAAAAGTCGAGAGGCCTTGAATACTTCGCAGCTCAATGGAACGGAATGATGTCTCCCTGCAAATCCCCTGTGGCGTGGAGTGCGTGGGAACTTGGAAGCGGGCGGTGGGAGGATCGTCGTCGAAGACCTGGGGCGCATCTTGGCAAAACCCGATGGGCGATCTGGGGCCTTTGTTACGCTCGGGCCAACAGACGACAGTTCACTTTTTCACATCAGAACAAATACATAGCAATAGAAATTAATGCGTAGTAAGTTCTGGTTGGCATTCTCCTCTTCTCGAGTCTTCCAAGTGGCCATTTACGGAACGGAAAAGAAGAAAAATGGAAATGCAGGAGGTGATGACCGGCAAAAAGAATTCAGAATTCGATTCGCTCTCTGCAAAAAGCTTCATGTTTCAAAACGCAAGTGGAGCCACAGTCTTACCCCACTACCCCACCTCTTCCACACATCCCACTGCAACTGTCAGGACCACCATCACCATTCACCGTTCACTCCCAGCCATTCATTGACCGCTTCTGCATCGCTGCCCGGCCCCTCTTGAGTTTTTCATGCTTGCACGGCAGCCAGTTGTCGCAGCGTTTGAGGTCACGTCCCTTACAGACCTGCTGTGCTCTCTGAGTGGCCTGCAAGCAAGAAATTCGGGCCGCCGTCATTGCGAAGACTAAAAATGCGAATAGGCTCGGAAAGGCGGTACCATCACTTCACACCTTTACCAAAACCCCACTGCTACGCGCCACAAAGCCACGACAGGCACCTGGGCGGCGTGGAAATCCAAAACTCTGGAACCTCCTGGGAAGAAAATTGAACGCCGCAACCGTCCAGTACCCCTTCTTGGCAAAAATGCTTCGTTGGACGACACCAAACTGTTGTTGTCGCTGTCGCTACTGCAGGCATCCATCTTTTCTGCTGAGTGGTCTTCATCGAACCCGTTACACCAAAGCAAGGCGCATATGTGCGTTCGGCAGTTGGTATCCGTCTCAAATTGCCAAATGGAGGCCCCCCCCCCCGGTCCACACATCACAACAGCCTCATCAAAAATCTGTGCCACTTTAATAATCTTTTGTTAGCAAAACTTGTACAACCTTCCTCATGCTTCTTATGTCTCTCGCATCTCATGCCTACGTTTCACGGACTTATATTGGCTTCTTTTACCCCCTTTTTGTCCCTCACTCCCTCGCGCTGTCAACCATGCTCGTCTTTAACCTTACACGAAGGCTGGCTCGGCCTAATATCTCCTTTCCTGTCTCTCCATCTTATACCCGTTCTCTCTTTTGCAACGTTTACTTTTCCCTTCCTTTTCTGTATATCTTGAGACATTTATATACCCATTTCGGCTTGTCTCGCGGTTCTTTTTCTCCTTCCCTTCTAGCAAGTCAGTCGACGATGCAACTTGCCCATAGTAGCAGCCACGATAACATCTTGTATCATCTCTTCCGATGCGATAAGCCACTATGTTTCTGTTTGACATCACCAAACTGTTCCAGCTTCACGTGCATGAGACCTGCGAGTTCCTGTTTGCTTCTTATTTTCAGCTCCTCTTGTGTCAATCCGAGACATCCACGCAGCCAGAAGTTACGTTGCACTTTTCCCATGCACTCGACCTCATGCCTAGCCGCCGCTCGGTGAAGTCACCAAGGTGAGGCTTCCACGCCGTCCACCACTTCTGGGTCATTACGCCCGCACCTTCTGGCAATTCTTCCAAAGGTTCCGAACCATGCCTTGCTGCCTATGAACATCTGGATCCAAGTAGCATACCTACCACTTGCTTCTTCTCCTCCATCACATGCCCTGTGTGGTTGCGGAAACGTCCACGTAGCGGCGGCAGCAATTTACGCGAAACAGGCCATGACCTCCCATATAGCGGTGATCATATTGACCCTCACCACCATCACCATTCCTTCCCCTCATGCATGATATTAACCCCAACTCCTCCGTGGCAAAAGATTCCTGTTGTAGTGTTGTGGCAAACCACCACCACCCCCGAAAAGCTCGAGCGGCACGGTGCGGACGGGCCTAGACCCCGGAACGCCACCCTCTTCCCAGAGCCTCGTCTTGTGAATAGCCTCAACGTGCCGCATGTGCTCAACACCAGAAGGAACATTTCCACAAAACAGTGCCACTACTCTGGCATACAGCCCGTAGAGACTCCCTTGTATCACACTCACACAATACTGAACCACAAACCACTTTCTGAGCAAGGCGTCTGCACACTTTCATGATCAGAGGAGGAGAGAGTTGTTTACTCTCAAACATGGAATCTCAATTAAATTAGATAATTCCTCCCTAAAAAAGCCGGCACAGCCAGGCAAGTAGATAGAAACAACCCCCAACTAATTCGACAAGCTGAAAAAAAAAAAAAGCAGAGAAGCAACGCCCGCTCGCAATGCATATGCCATGAAACCGAAGAGAAAAAAAAAGCAAAAAGAGCTAGCTAAAGACTACCTAGAATGATCAAGATGAAATTTGCATAGCAAAAAACAAGAGCCGGCCGCCTTTGAAGATGTAAGAATGATCACAAAAAAAAGTTATCCAACCCAAGGGCGGACACAATCCAAGTCGCTATGCCTTCCAAAAAAAAATTGCCCAATTTGTCCTCCAAACTGTTTTCGTGTGTCCAGTTGTCCTATACTGGAGTTTTTATGGACTGATATCCAACCAACCGACCCTTCCAAGTCCCAAGCTGTAGAAGATCGGAAGAGGGTATGTTGGTGATAGGAGCAACTCCATCGTCCAGCGAAGCCGTTGCTGTTTTCTTCTGCAATCATTCAGATATACCCCCCAACCTCGGAAAACCTCCAAGCCGAATTCCTCCTTCTCTGCTCCTCTTGCATCGAAGCCAACTTCTTGCTCTCCAGCATCTCAACATTCTTGATCTCCGCCCCAAAGTCCAGCACCAAAATCTTTGGTTCCTGCCCTGAACTGACAATCCGTCGATAATCGCTCTTGGCACTGAGCACCCAACTGCTATGCCACTTTGGAAAATCCAACAACGGCGTGCCCGTCTCCATATCCCACACTTTGATGTCGGAATCATAGCTCCCGCTGACCAACCGTCCCGAGATGCTGTCGACATGTAAACTCCTCACCAAATTGTCGTGAGCTTTCATCTCGCGCACGCACTCGCCCGTGTTTGCGTCCCAGATCCGTATCACTTTATCGTTGCCTGCTGACGCGATATACCGCCCGTCTTCAGAGAATTGACTGCACGCTAACCCCTTGCTGTGGCCCAGAAACTCGCGTATGCACTTCCCCGTATCGATATTCCAGAGCTTGACGCGAAAGTCCCCGCTGCATGAGACGATGGTGTTACCCCGCATTTGCACGGCGTTGACAGGACCGGCGTGGCCGCGGAGCTGTTTGAGCATGGTGCCGGTCTGGCGGTCCCAGACGCAGATGGAAATGTCTTTAGAGCAGGTGACGATGTGCTTTTCGTCAAACGACAGGTCGAGGACGGCTGCACTGTGGTGTTTGAGGCGTCGGACGGGGCGGTAGTTTTGCGTGATGTCGTAAACGATGCAAGTGGCGTCGGATGAGCCGGTGACCAGGATCTCTTTATCGTATTGCAGACACAGAATGGAAGCGTTGTGGTGGAGAGCGGGTGCTTGGAGGGAGGGTACGGAGTGGTGTGCGCGTCTTGGGGATCGAGGATGGCCGTCGGGTCCGAGAACGGGTTCGAGGTCAGGAAGGACGGCGCAGTGGACGGGGCTCCCGTCTTCAGCGTAGAGAAGGGAGAAGGAGAGGTCTTTTACGACTTCTGGAGGGCCAATCACAAGCTTGCAGGCGAAGGTCTTGAGATCCCATACCCGGATGGTTCGATCGCGAGAGCCTGTGATGATCTTGTTTCTGTGAAGATGTTAGTGGGGGGGGGGGGAATTCCCGGTGAATAATGCCGAGGACAAACGTACTCATCGAACTGCAAGCAATAAATACTGTCTGTGTGCCCAAGCAGGTACACAGGCTTTGCTTTGCCCTCTCTCCAGTGCTGGTCCAGCTCTTCCTTGACCCTGTAGATCTCCTTCCAGTCGTTGTCCGGCAGGATATCTGGTACACCAAGCCCTGATCCCGGTTTCACCAAAGCGCCGGTTGCATATGTCGTAGTCTTCTCGCGGAGGAACGACTCGCGCCACACGTGCTGATTCTCCACAACGTGAGCCCAGTGCTTGCTCACCAGACTGGCTGTTGCGAGTGTTGCGGCGTCAAGCTCCGACAGAACATGGATCGCCAACTCGACAGGCAGCCTGGAGATGAAGTCTACTTTCACGATCTTGGTTTCCTCGCGCCCAAAGCCTCCGTGTATCTCAACATCCGAGTCGATCTCACCTTCCTGCACAAAAGTCTCGGTAGAGCTGCTGAGTGCGATACCGATGCCACTCTCAGAGTCGCCCCGAAGCCATCCTGAACACGGCCTCTGCGGTTCCACAAGGTCGTAGCCCGTGATGCTCGAGCAAGCATATGCAGCCGCTTGTCTCGCTGCGGCGCCGGTGCTGCGCGGAATAATGGGAGGTTGGTCGCCAGACCCTGGCACTGGATATGTCGGAGAAGCGATCGGGCTGAGATCGTGTTCAAACGTGCGCTCACCGTGTCCTGTGTAGATCATTCGAGAATGTCGGTGGAAACTTGTAGCTTGTCGTAGTCGATGCCAAGTGTTGTAGGAACTCCTAGGCCTTGGCCCCTCGCCGTTGGGAGTAACGCTTTCGGCGCCGGCCCTCGAGTAACGCTGCTTATCGCCGGCATATACCTCTGGTGCGGATAACGAGTTTCGTCTGCTCATGAAACCCTTAACACCCGTCTTAAGAGAAATCGACGCGCGATGGAACATCCGTTTGAGAGATCCCGTCCGTGCTGGAGGCTCAGGCTCCGTAGGTCCATGACTTTTGATCTTTGCCAAAGCCAGGGAACCCGTATGTGGTCGGCCGAAGGTGCTCGCTTCATTGTTGACGACTGGAGATCGTTGCGCTGCCAGTGAGAAACTCCGGCCCCTGCACGGAAGCTCTGACAGCAAAGGAGATGCACCTTGGCTGTGACGGCCCTGCTGGTACCAACCAGGCTTGAAATCTGCCGACATTCCCGATTCTGACCGTAACGGAGGGCTGTCATTCGATCTGGTGGCTTCTGCTTCTGGAAAAACTGCAAACTGCCAGTCGCGCATTTGCACTATCCTCCTCTGCGTTGCTTCGTCTGCCAAGGACTGTTCGAGCGCACCTGGTGCCTGTGCTTCAAGCGCCAGGAAGCCGGCCGAATTGCGATTCCAAGAAGTCATTGTGCAATATGTATCCGTACTTGGTCAATATTGGCGAACGTGTCGATATTGTATTATGCGCCGAGTCTCCCACTCGTCGTCTCGTCGTCGGCCTCAGGCTTTCGCCCTTGCGTCCTGGATACCCTCGCGAAATCCCTTTGCTCTTTAAAACAGGCCTACCCCTTATTACTCTTCCTCCAAGCCTTGCCTCCCTGGACGGTCGGTGGCGTTGAGCGGGCAAGCCCCTTACGGTTTATCGGCGTCGAGATTCGGGACCGTCAACGAGCGTGGTTGGTGGAACCTTGCATATGAACAACAGTGGAGTCGACGGACAACGGTAGTGCGATCACAAGGACGAATCGATCAACGAAAACAGCGGGAAGACGGGACTTCGTTCGCAGCGCGTGAGAGAGTGCCGAGTCAGGTCAAGAGGGAAATGGGCGATTCTTCGTTCTGTCTGTAGGGAAAATGAACGAACGCTTATTAGATAGGCGGTGGCTGTCAACATGGAAACAAAGCCATTAATCAACGACCGGACCCCCAGGGATAACAACAAAAGATCCAGGGACAGGATGCAACATGAAAGAATGCAAGGGGGGCTATTCGTAGGCTACCCAAAAAAGTCCCATCCAAGCAGTCGTCCCAAGAAAGAAAGGAGAGAGAGAGAGAGATGAAGAGAGCGGGAGAGGCGTGTGCGGCGTCTCTTCTTCAGACCAGACAGATTGCAGCTGTTTTTGTCATTGTTGGGGGAACGAGGAGCGGCACAGAGAGGACGAGCAAGACCACTGGGCTGTTCGGGGGCTGCGCTGATGCGTTGCTGAATGAATGTTGCGCGCTGCTGCGGCGGTCCAGGCGCATCCCGTCAGGTCAGGCTCAGGCTTCAGGGCTCGTGCTTGGCGCTTGGCGAGATTGCCTGGGCGACCAAGCATTTCCCGTTGCAGGGCAATGTCCCAAATTGCGACTTGCAACCAAGACATCGGATTGGGAATGCCTCTCTTGTTGGAAGGAAGAAGGGGATAAGATGAGATTGGTTTTGTGCGAATGAACGGATACGAATTGTACTTACTGAACTACCTCTTTCTCCCCACTATGTACTGTAATACGGATCCCACCAAAACTTTCTTGTCCACTTTGAACCAAAGGTGAAGGAAGATAGATGGATGGGCTTGTCAAATGACTGGGGGCCGACTGTGTTTTTGGTACCGATGCACATCATATATCCAAAACCGCCGCCATTTCGATGATTTCAAAAAGAAGGTTGGGCGAAGAAAATATATGAAACATCAACAAAGGGCAATACGTAAATTAGTATAGAGCCTTGCTTCATCTCTGTTTCCTTCCTTCGAGGCTTCGCATCGTCATCTTGAATCTTCAAGACCAAGGAAGCCATGACCTCATGGTGGCGTGTGCCCCGCTTCCCGGGCACGAGACCCCTAAATAAAACCAAACTTTTTTGACTCCATCTTCAGCTCTCTCTCTGCCTTCCAGGCTCTCTCTCTTCTCTCGGGGCCGCTTTGGGCTCTGTGACTTCTCTAAAACTTTGGAACACGATGATAGGTATTCGTGCTAGCCCAATCACTGCACCAATGCCTTCGCTTCTTGTTGTTTACTTCACGATCAATTGGCTTTCCTCGTCCTAACTCGCGTTCTGGCTTTTTTGTTTTTTTTTTTGTTTATTTGTTTTTGTCGATGCAGGGCGACGTCACACTGACTTGCATATTCGCGCAACAACCAGTTCAAGCGATTGGGAATCCTCCGAACAAGCATGTCTTGGCCATCGGTCATGTTGATCAGAAGGACTCCTACGATTGGGTCGGTCTCCTGTACCATGTAGAAATAATGCAAAACGGGAACTCCGACGCGATTCCCAGTTTCTTCATCTCAGCAGCGATGCAGGTCTCGGAGCCCGTCGTGGCCTCTCTTTGGTCGCCCAGAATCCCCACGAACGTGGCGGGGAAGCTGAACTCCAGCCAACGGTGTTCCCCAGATTGGATCTTCCTCATCTGCAACCCCCTTGACAACCGGCGACCCACCGTCCCCTAACGGCCTCAAGAGATTCCTCTCCGGCTTCTTCCCTGTCGAGGATCTTGATACTGCACTTTTAGACATCCCGATGGCTTCGGTTTCCATGGTCCCGGGTCAATTCGAACAGACCGTAGCACGACAGCAACCACTTGACAGGATCTGTGGAGCTTCATGTCAGCAAGAGCACACTCATGATCGTCACAACTCCAGAACACGGCCCTTGAACCTTCAAGTTTCCCCCAGACATTGTAGATAAATAGTATGGCCAACCAATCAGCTGGAACCCCGCGCCAGTGTGCGTATCTCGTATTGTTTTTTGTGCACAGCTTCTCTTGTCTTCATGACCAGACCCGCAAAATGGTGTACGGATTAATATCAGTGGATAATAACTGGGCTTTCTTCGCACCAAGTTGACATCGGCGTCTTGCACTAATTGATGGTGTCCCACCGTCGACCAATCAAGTTGAGAGATATCACGAGGATGACTCGGCGGGACTTGACGTCAATTGTCAACCGCTGCTCACCTGTTACCCCCCTCTCCATCCACACAACAGTACCTAGCCAGGACGTCTCCTTCATAAACAATTTGGCACAGTCACGAAATAAACCCGTATTCACACTACACTACAGGTAGAGGATGGCAGCATCGACCGAAGCGTTTCCGCCACTGCCGCTTCCCGAAGGCATCACGGTGGACTACATCGACTGCGCCGCATCATGTGGGTTGAAATTCCACGTACTCAAAGCCGGTCGACCCGGTGATCCCCTCGTTCTCTTCACTCATGGCTACCCGGAACTAGCATACTCCTGGCGTAAGGTTCTTCCCGCGGTGGCCAAAGCGGATTACTTTTGCGTTGCTCCGGACCAGCGTGGCTATGGTCGAACAACTGGTTGGGCTCACCAGTCCTTCGAAGAAACTGACCTTTCCGACTACCTTCTGACTAACCTTGTCCGGGATCTCGTATGTCTTGTTACAAAATTGGGGTACGAGAAGGTGCACAGCATTGTTGGTCATGACTTCGGCGCTGTGAGTTCTGCTACGGCCGCCCTGATCCGACCCGACATGTTTCTGTCGACGGTGCAGATGAGCCACCCGTATCATCCGCCTCCCTCTCCCCCTTCTGGCGGTACAACACCGAACCGTAGCGATATTGTGGCCGGTCTCGCTGCCTTGGACCCACCGAGGAAACACTACAAGTGGTACAACTCCTCTGCCCCCGCCGCGCACGACTGGATTTCGCCCCCACAAGGGCTCGAGGCATTTCTCAGAGGTTACTTTCACCTCAAGTCAGCTGATTGGGAGAAGAACGAGCCACGTCCCCTGGAGAAATGGGCCGCAGAGCAATTGGTAGAGATGCCAGAGTACTACATCATGCGGGCTGATCAGACCATGGCGACGGTAGTAGAGAAGAACATGGTTGGGGAGGATCCTGCAAAGACGGAAGGTTGGTTGAGCAAAGAGGAACTGGTCTTATACTGCGCTGAATGGAACAGAACTGGATTTCAAGGCGCGCTGAACTGGTACCGTGCCCAGACCACAAGCATCCAGCAGGATCCCATGGTGGCCAGAGACATGTGGCTCTTCGCGGGAAGGAGGATTGAGGTGCCAGTGGTGTTTATCAGTGGAGCGAAGGACTGGGGAAACTACCAACAACCAGGTGCTTTGGGGGGGTATGAGGACGATAAGCTTGTCAAGAAGGGCATGTTCCGAGGTGTCAAGATGGTGGAGGGAGCTGGTCATTGGGTTCAACAGGAGCAGCCCGAGGTCGTGGCGCGGGAGATCTTGGAGTTTTTCAAGACACTCCAAACATAGAAGGATCGTAGCGAGAAGCCCATGATTCTTCCCCTCCGTTCAACTTGTCTTTTACGACGATCCTTCGCCTCAGCCGGACCGTCGAGGCAATCCATGTTTACGCTGGCGGGATTTCCACAACACCACCCCCACGACCTTCGCTACTCGCACGCACAACGACCCGGATATCCCGAATTCATTTATGCTGACCCCCACGATATCCGTTGGATCGTCATCATTTCGTTCTACACTCATCCCATCACCACCGAACCCGGAATCCACATATTGCAATCATTGTGATCTCCTCGGACGTTCCATCCGCTAGTCTTCCAACACAGCTTCTAGAAAATTATCGAGCCTTCTTTGCAGGAACCATCCATATCGGCCTAATATCGATATATGACCAACACAACCCTTTGTCAACGCGAAACTATGCTCTAGCCCGGTTTTCATCATCTGCCAAGCCATCGCTAGCAACCTGGTTTGCCTTTCAGCTTGTCGTTGTAGCAGTGTAAGCGCCCGTCGACATCGCCACATGCCATGTTTTTGCCCCATGTTTGCCTGTCATTGAGCGTACAAGTTTCGGTCAGGCCCGCGCCGAGTCCCTGGATCCGGTCCGGCTCTTGAATTTATCCCTATTCCTTGTTCTCTACCTACACGTGTAGTCGGTGTAGTCCCACGTTGTCGGGTGACACTCATGCCACTTTTTCTCTACGAGAATATGCTTCTGACCGCAGACGCCACACCAGCAGAGATGCATGTGCCAAGGCTGCTACAAATTTTGTTCATGGGAATGGTTACTCTCGAGAGTTGCTTTGAAATATGAGCCTGAATCCATACAGGTATGGTGGTGGCTACCTGGGAGACGCCAACTTATCACAATCATGATTGTATACGGTTACAGCAGAGAACTAGCAGTCACGTTACCATTAAGAGCGTTACAATCTGTCTGCTGTCACTGGGACGGGCTCTCAGCCGAAGACCACAACCACCGCCATCATGTCCTTTACTGAGAATCCGCGAGAATCACTGGAATCATCCAGTCTCATATTTATCGAACAGCATGAATTTGTAGATGTACCAAGAAACAGCAACCTTTTCAAGGCTTCTCCGACTTTGCATACTATCTTTCACGCAGTTTATTCCCATCTATTCGACCACCATTTGATCCGGTATTCTCAGCTGTTGGGCCACGGACCGTTCCACGTCGAACGCGCCATGGCATGATACCCCAGGTTTTCCCCGGAGGCGGCAGGCTCCGAGCCTTCCCCGAGCCCAAACGGGAAGGTTATATTAGTCGTTATGCCGAAAATGGGACGGACCAGGTTAGCGGATTCTGGTTGTGATACAACCTCACTACGAAAATCCCTACCATTTCCGGGGGCCGGGCGGCACTCGGTGCATGGCACGTGGAAATCTTGGTCGCTCCCCGGATTTTGACGTCCAGCCCATGTCCATGTGCCCCGCAGTTTAGTAGCGAGAGCGGTCGAAAGTAGGTTTATGTCTTATGGCTTCACCAAGAGGCTCGTTTTCGTTCAATGAAGAGCGAGATGGGCGGTTAAATATGTCGTCGTTGCTACCTTGCAATTCAGCCGACAAATGAGAAGGAGAGGGAGGGCCCAGTGCTAACTCCACAGGAAATTCGGGCGTCTACTATGGTGATTACACTACCACAGTATTATTGCCTGGCATCGGGTGGAATTTCGCCGTGTCAATGCACAGAATGTTCCCCGCCGAGCCGCGAAGAGCTTCCATTGAGCTTCTAGATGTCACGCTAGGCTGTGGTCGAACCAGAACTCTGAAGGCGATGGTGCGTCCAGAAGAGACATCGCGGAGGCGGACTGGACTATGTTGCCGTCGGACGGGCGAATGGGCAGGGAACGGGGTGGAGAGACCAACGGGCACTGACCCTAAGCCGTGGAGGATAAAGATTGACGATTCTGCCTGGTCTGGCAGAGAAGAAGAGTATCTTGTTGTCAAGGACCTTTCACAGAGAGCTGGGAATTCAGACAAAGCCATAGCCTGAGCCACCGCTACCGACCAAGATGCACTCTCGAAGCCTCCTCGCGGCTGCGCTGGCCCTCGCCGGCGCACCGAGCGTCGATGCCGTCCTCCGCTTCTCCTGCTCCGAGCTCGTCACTGAGCGTCTGGATCCGTGAGCTCTCCCCCTCCTTCTTGCCTGTGACCACCACCCCACTAACTTTGGGTCACAGCCTTGTCTTCCCCGGCGCCATACAGTCCCCTCACGTCCACCAGATCGTAGGCGGCAACATGTTCAACGTAACCATGGACCACCAGCGCAACAACATCGCCGAGGAAGCCACCTGCACAACCTGCCAGTTCGCCGAGGACTTCTCCAACTACTGGACAGCCATCCTCTACTTCCGCGCCCGCAACGGCTCGTACATCCGTGTGCCCCAGCGCAACAACATTGACTTCGACGGCGCCCGCGGCGGTGGCATGACCGTCTACTATGCCCCCGGCTACCAAAACCAAAAGGTCACTGCCTTCGCCCCCGGCTTCCGCATGATCGTCGGCAACCCCATGTACCGCACCTCCGCCGAAGCGTCCAAGTTCCGCCAGTTGACCTTCACCTGCCTGCAAACTCTGTCTACCCGCACGGGTGAGACAACCGACATGCCCAAGAACCCCTGCCCAGAGGGCATCATGTCCAACGTCCGCTTCCCCACTTGCTGGGACGGCAAGACTTTGGATCCCCCCGACCACTCTTCCCACGTAGCCTACCCCGCCAGCGGCACCTTTGAGTCCGGCGGCGCCTGCCCGGCCAGCCACCCGGTGCGCATCCCCCAGTTGTTCTACGAAGTCATCTGGGACACCCGCCGCTTCAACGACCGCAGCCTGTGGCCCGAGGATGGCTCTCAGCCCTTTGTCTGGTCCTATGGTGATTACACTGGTTATGGCACTCACGGTGATTACGTCTTTGGGTGGAAGGGGGATTCCCTCCAGAAGGCAATGGATGCCAACTGCCAGGGTGCAGCCTGCTCCCAGTTGAGGTCGCAGAGTATTTCTGTTGGAAACAACTGCAGACAGGCGCAAAAGGTTGCCGAGGCGATTGATGGGCCTCTCGCAAGACTGCCGGGTGATGTGGAGATTGTTGGGCCGCAGCCAGGTGCGGGTAACGGTGGCGGTAGCAACCCGGGTACGCCGGTGACGCCCTCTCCTACACCGGTTCCTAGCCCCGGTAATGGTGGTGGTTGTGTTGCGCAGAAGTGGGGACAGTGCGGTGGGCAGGGATGGAGCGGGTGCACGACTTGCGCTTCGGGGTCTACGTGCCGGGCGCAGAATCAGTGGTATTCTCAGTGCTTGTAAGGGTCTTGAGCCTTGATTACCTAGCGAGAGGTGGGACCAGGGGGAGGTAGAAGGTACGCAAAGAGACAAACGAGAGGTTGATAGGGGTTTATCACACTGCTAAGGGGTGATGAAGGGGAGGTTTTCGATGTAAATAGTACTTTTATCGTACATACCATATCAACAGGCACGCATATAAACTCCAATATAGAGTGACTCCCCGTTCCGGTCCGTCATAAGGTTTTCAACTTGCTACCTTACACAATATCCTACCCCGCCCCCTGGTAACTCTCACCGACGGTGACGGTGATGCTCACCCACGAAGGACTCTGAAATTCCTTGGCGATTTGCCAAGAATTTCCTATTTGAGACTCTTGGCGGTGAATGTGAGCCAATCAATTTTGGGTCGGCCACTGCAAAACTCGATCCGCGCAGGGTATTAAAAGTTTTTCAACAAGTTGAAAACCATAAGCTCGCCGTTCCAGGTTCCACTCACTTGCAATTCTTGATACGCTCCCTGCCCACAAAATCTTAATGCGAGCTCACAAAACAGGTCAACTTCCAAGCTGTGTGGGTGGGCAAGCAATACTGTTGAGTATCAGCCGCTTTGTGTACACAAGTCGATCTGGAGTTGGTTGTGGTCAGGGTGTAAAAAGGACAGAGGTAGGTAAGAGAGGTAGTTTGATGTAACCCGTGGCAGGCAGGGGTCAGAGCTGGGAACCAACCTCTTTCGACTGCACGATAGCTGTCACTCAGTCGCAAATGCAGAAGCATGTGCCTTGCAGCGGGAGTCACGGTTTAGAACACCAATCTTCGTCCCTCGAAACATACCTACCGCTTTATCCACATTGACGCTTCCTTCACAAATAAGCCTGGGAACCAATGCTGACACGACACTTCCAGCTGCCCTTGCTTGCAGTTGGCGTTTACACCTTCAGCTGGTGCAGTTTCATTCCGTGGCGTAAGTTCCGGAGCATATCTCCCGGCCCTCACCTTACGCTAAAATATTCATTGCAAGTGCTAGGTCTTTGGCTCTCAGGTTCAGATGCAGACACACTTACCTAAACGGGGTTCCTGAGGCTAGGTATTGCACACAATGCAAATGGGAGGCACAGCCATGTGAAAGGGTCTGCAACGAAGTATGGCAGGCAAGCACCTCCCCAAACTCTATCCCTATCCCAATCCAATCAATCAATATTAGGCAACTACCAGGTACCTTGGTAGTCAGTGACGGGGGGTATAGAGAGGCCGGTTCGAGCTGAGACTTTTGGAACGGCGGTCGAAGGATGATAGACACGGAGCCTGAGGCGTACCGTCACTGTTAAGCGGTTAAGTCAGTTGAAGAATGGTGCTGTAGAGAGGCTTTGAGGGACGTACTTGGAGAAAGACACCTCTGAGAGCTCTGGGGAATGGCTGAACTGGGTGGGGAAGGTAAAGGCTTCTTGGGTAGAGCGTGCTCTTGCGCGTGTATATAGAGTCGTAGTAGGTTCGACACCTGGATCGTGTGACCGCGCTCGTCCATGGTTAGGTAACAGCGAGTGATGCGAACCCCAGCCCTGGTTGCAGTTTTACTGAAGGGGGCCACAGCTTTAGGGTATGTTCCAACAAGATCCCTGGATTACCATTTGGGACTTTGACTGATACGGTGTGAATCTAGCTGGAGTTTTATATCAATCTCACCACCCAGACGGTAGTCTCCCATGAGGGGGATTATAGTGAGGAGAGTTTCAATCAGACTTATCAGAGTTGGAACGAGTTTTTCGAGAGCCAGGTCTAAGCTTTCAACGGGCTGGTAACCTTCAAGTACTATACTATTTCATGTCAAACATGAAACTTTCGCTCATCTTTTCTGTAAACTCTAGAGAGGCGGGTAGCCGTGGAGCATTGCATCATGTCAAACGTGAAACTTATACCTGCCGTTTCTGAGGTTCATTGTATTTTCTTTTTGTTGATTGGTATGCCTGGTGTTATCGCTTAGATGGGCTCAAAATACAGTGAGCTAGAATATTGTCACACAATGCGAGAACATCCTTCATCGTGACCTAAAATGATCCAAGCAAACATTCATCATGGTCTCTGTTTCTCACTAATGAAGTGCTCAAAGAGGTAGTACAAGCGCCCCTTAGCGTCCGAGTCTCATGCCGCATAAAAACACCAGCTCGAGACCGAGGCCATCCCAACATCACGGGGCAGGTAAAACTTCACATCCCATCTCACCATCACGCACATACACGCAAATGCCCTCAAGAGAGGTAACAACAATATGGCAAACACGGAGAAGCTCGACGCGGTCTTTCACTTGACGTGTAACCCACTGTCAGGTATAAGAACTTGGATAATGCCCTCTCTGCTCCAGCATAAATATCCATCGGTTTCTCACAGCCAAGCCAAAGCCCATAACCGCATCATATCAATCGAGACCATCTCCAAGTCGGCAGTGCTCCCACAAGACAGTTAACACCATCTCCTGTCGGCAATCTACATATCCACTAACGCAAGACAACTTAGTCTATCAATCAAGCCCCCCTGATTTGCCTGCCAATCCCACCACCATCCCACATACGTCGTCGTCCTCATCGCTGCCGCCAACATGTCCGACCAAATCGAACGAGATGATCTGTTCGAGAAAAACAACCCAGATTTCGACGTCGCAAAGTACGCGGCGCAGTCAAAGCGAGAGGAGGAGTACAAGAAACAGAACGATGGCAAGAAGAAGGCCGAGGACAACAAGCCGCCGCCGCAGAATAACGGTGGAGGAGGGGGCAGTTCAACTCGCACATAGAGAATACGTAGGTGATTGGCTCAGGTTGAGCATTGCACTAGGTATTTCATGGATCAAGATCAAGATCAGGACAAACTCTCGGGGAATTGGGTATTAATCATATCTTCTTGGTTCGGCTCTTCTGGAGGACCTAGATAGGCAGCTTCAAGTTTCAACATAATGCGTTGCTTTTCAAATTTTTCTTAACCTCCCTCCAGGCTCGTGAAGTCAGGAAGCCCATTTGCTCTGACTCACCACAAGCTTGTATACTGACAGTCACCAGGAATGACGGCAGAACCCTGTATACCGTGACAGACATACACCTATCTCCCTACCCCTTGACTCAGGTGTAGCATCATGAACTGATTAACCACCTCCCAACATGCTGACAAGTTGGTCACAAACCTCATCACGGACTCATGACTCTAAGGTGTCCGTACAGCGTATATACCCATCACCCTTCCCCCCCTGATACCTCTCCCCCGGAAACACAGCTCAACAACTCCGAAACAAGACCCCCCAACCTCAAGACCCCCTGTGCTATCCCCAGCCAGTTTCCTCCAGCCTGAGTCTACTCCAGAAAGAGAAATGCCCCCATCAAAAAACCAAATACCCAACCTATCATCCAAAGAATCCCGCCAACTAATCTCCCCGGTCTACCAAAGTGGCTAGTTATGCCTCCAAGTCTCCCAGCAGAACCCCCCAAGAGCCCTCCCAAGAACCCCAAAGACAACGACTACGGCGCCCCAGGATCCTCCAAGAACCCAAACCGCGACCCCCGCCCTTCTTCCCCGCCGCCCAAGGACAAGTGGGACAACCCCGAATGGCACGAATACTACACAAACTTCAAAAGGTCACTGAAAAAAAAGATGCTGAAGCGTTTGGGGTTAGAGAGGGCCTTGTCGCCGGAGCCGATGCCAGAGCAACAAACGCAGACACGCATCTATGGGGAAGGTATCACTTACGAAGACGTCGGGAATGGGAAGGGGAAGGGGAAGGAAGGGGAGGAGAATGTTTTCGAACCCTCGAACCCATCCAGAGGGGCTAGATAGGAGCACCGAGACGAATTGATATGAAGGAGTCCCGCGTTGAGTCTGTAGAGGGAATCAAATCGATGGTTACTTATGTGCCATTCCATATTCAATAACCTTCGTCTAACGATAATCCAAAAAGTTTGTGCCAAAACGCCCTCCAAAACCATATTACCCAAAATTCACCAAACCGTTTTCGTGTCCAAGATAATAACTGCAAAAACTAGTATCCCGCTCCTGTATACTGCCCATTGTGCACAGGCATGTAACCCCCCGAAGGCTGATGCGTAGCAGGAGGCGCAGTCTGGTACGCCTCAGCAGCATACGCCGAGGTGGCCGAGCTGTAAGCATTATCGTAGTATGTCGGCACCACTGATCCACCACCGAGGGGGTTATACGAAGACGGGCGATGTGTCGGATGCGGCCGTGGTTCAGGAGAAACCAGAGCCACGGTAACCTCGGTGGCATCCTTCCCGTAACCGCTCTCCCCGTGCGTATCATGTCCCTGCCCATGCCCGTGCTTCTCACCACCCGATAAGGGATCCCCTGACTTTCGGTTGCGGTAATTGGCCCAGTACATACCCAGCCTGTCCGCAATGATAATGAAATACATGAACCCAACAGCCACGGGCAGGATGATGGGTTGCTCCATGATGGTGTACATCATGTCCTTGCTTGCTGACACCGCCAAAATAGCAGCACCAGCCACAATGACCGCCATGCGATCAAGGTAGGATGTCAGGTAAAACGCGTCGAGCTTGTTCTTGCGGATGAGAAACATGGCAACGAGGAAACACCCGATCAAGATCAGGAATGCTGCCCAAAAGTACCGGTAGACCAACTTCCACGACTCGAACATGACTTCCAGCACGTCTACGTCCAAGGGAATACTCAAGCCCAGACCAGTGTACATCGCCGCCATCGTACGTGCATACAGCTGTAGGATTGGAAGGGGAAAAGTCCTCCCCTGTTGGGCCTGTGACGTCTGGCCCGCAAATACCGGTTGTGTTGCCGACAATTTCGAGATCATACTGAATCTCGTCCAGGAAAATGGCACTGTTGAGCTTCTTATCGAGCTGCAAGTTTTCGATCGTGTAGCCGAGGAAACTCACTAGCTGCGCCCCGTCATAGTGGTCCTTGAAGCACGCCCTGACCCATTCCTTTTCGAGTTTGAGTCCACTGACGGTCATGTATCGCGCCAGGGCAATTTGCTGGGCACTTTCAACCAGTCCGACGATGGCTAAGTGAATCGGAAAATGCATGGCGGACCAAAACTGCTGCTTGATTGTCCCAAAATGTCCGTGCGGGTGGTTGTCAAAGTACAACATCCACGTTCCAATCTGTGTTTTTCTGTCAGTCAACCATCTATCTGCCCCCCTTTGTTCCAAGTGTTGTGTGTAACTTACCAAAATCAAAACAATACACAACACCATCCCCGAACCCTCCGGATCCAACCCGTTCTTCCCCATCATCCTCGAAATCGTCTTTGTGGCACCAATTGCCGCCTCTCCAATCACAATAAGCGTCAAAAGCCCCATCCTCTCGACGATATGTGTCTTTTTGAAACTGAGCATTCTCCAGAAGGAACTAATGGTAATGACTGCTGCCGCCTCCAATGCTAGAACGATCCACCAGACGGCGTATACCCCATTCTTCTCATCGACGGGGTTGTAATCCCCGAAATGAATGATCATGGCTCCAAACGCGCCCGCGGCGATCATATACACCAGTGCATTCAGAAGTAATGGCCCGTATAAATCCGTCCGTTTGGACAGCGCAACGAACACAACGACAACGAGGTACTGGATGGCGAATAACACCCGGCTCAACACCAGGGTGTAGCAGAGATATCGGAAGGACGTGTTATCCCCCTTTTTGGTACCAGGGGCAAAATTTGACCCCACAAGTGCAAACCCGACAAAGGCAATCATGATGACGACCTTGCAGGCGCGGGAGTAGATGGAGTCATTCTCGAAGCGGACATCGTAGAGAACGGTGTGGTACCATGTAGCCCAGATGATGGCGAAGAAACCGATATACGCGAACAGGGAGGAGTGGTCGACGATGGCGTGGTAGGTGGTGAAGGTTGCGAGGTTGGCCACGAAGAAGAGGTCGAAAAACAGCTCGAGGGTAGATGCTTCGTGGCGTGGGGAGAAGACGAGGTGCTCGGTGTCGACTCCTTGGAGGGGGTTTTGTATCCAGGGCACGATAGTGTGTATGCGGCGATTTGTGCCTTCTTCGCGGCTGTTTTGTTCGTGTGTTAGTGCGTGTAACTATGTGTAGACAGGTATTGGAAGAGGCGGAGAGAGATATGAGGTGCGTACAGGTGTTTGGATCGTGAGAAGAAGGGCCATTGTGGCTTAAAGGCGTCCACTAAGGGACTTTCAGCGGGCTGGGTGATGCGACGAGCAAGTATGGGATCAACGTAGAATAGACGGAAAGGCAAAAGAGAAGGTTGATCGAAGTAAAGTCAACAATGAGATTATAGACTACCTACACATGTGCCAAGTCAGTGGCGGCGGCAGGTGGTAAAATAATAAGAAGAAAAAAGAAGGGGGAGTGAGGGCGCGGTCCGGCTTGGCAAAAAGCTTCTTTCAACATCTGCCTGTCTTAGGGTCTCCTCTATCGCCGTCGGGGAATTCGGCTAGCATTCTTTCGTGTCTCCGGGAATTGGTGGCAGTGCATGATTGGGGCATCGGGCTGGTGCATCGCCGCTAGCACCCTAAAAAGGAATGCAATGCTTGAGGGTATTCGTCCATTGCCATTTGTGGTCAATCGCCAATGGGGCGTCAGCCACCTTTCGGAGTTTTGAGTATGAGACATGGGAGTGCAAGATCAGCCGCAGGAGAAGTTGTCAAGGTTCAAGTCGCCGTCGGGATCAACGACTGGCGCCATTTCAGTGCTTACAGCGGTCTGGGCTCGAGGCTCAGCGTTTCTTGTGTGACCAGGCAGCGTTTTATTATTGGGCAGTGGTTTTTAAACTTGGGGGGACACAAAAGTTAAATCCCGTCTCCGTTATTCCGCTGACGGAGAACTTTCCGCTCGTGTTCAACGTCATCTCTCTAACAAGCACTCTCAGCACCCAGATTGAACGAAATCGTATCCAAGCCCGCGACGCCCTCTTTCCCTGCCGGAGCAACCAAATTCAAATCGACCACGCTGGTTAGCGTAACAATTTGCTGTCCCGAATTTGCGGCCGTAACCTGCGACGATTGACTGATGCTATGCGATCCCGAACCAGGACCTGATGGGCCGAGAAGAGCCTCGTCGTATGAAAATGCAGCCGGTGATGCGGGAGTGACAGTGCCGCGGGAGATGGTGAAGGCGTCCTTGAGGCTGCCGGTTACACCAGCCTCGACGTAACCACCGACGTGATGGGTGAGGAGGTGTTGCACTTTGGTGCAGCCAATGGGGTACTGCAGGTTGATGGCAACAGTGCAGGTTCGCTTCAGCGGTGTGTCGGTGCTGACGATGAACTCGTCGAAGCCAACAACAAAGGCTTTGCCCCCGGGGGCGATCAAGGGGCCGGCGTAGGTGCCGCACCCTGCACCGGAGAGGGAGACGCTTTGGATGAGAACCTCACCCATGGCCAGAGTGGGGAGGAGAGCGAGTACAGATTTCATGGTTAGCTCTTCTTATTGTAAGAGACAGTGTGGAGACAGGCTGGTGAGATGGTGTGGTGTTTGATGATGCAGAAGCGGTCAAGGAGGCAAAAGAGAGGGCTCTTATACGTAGACTACGAGTATTTGTAGAGTTGGACTGCCCTCTGCGAAGTTGTCGTTGTCAGCTACTTTGTAAGCCGTCACGTTGTATCCCATCCCGTCTTTGTGGGGAGGTGCCGATACGAATTACTTTATCCGTGAACTTTGTAACCCGGAAAAGGACCAGCTACAGTCCAGACCACGTCTACCCACCTTCATCTATTCTGTCAGCACTACAACCTTGTTCGAGAACACAGTTGTACACGTGGCTCACTTGTCGCCTATTCTACAATCTTGAATGCGAGCTCATGAAGAAACGTGCAAAGATTTACGAATCCTGTTGTCATGCCTAGAACAACTCACCTTGACTTGGCTATCTATGAGTGCCTGCAAAATCCTCTTCTTCCTCCTAACTCGTTCGTTTTTTTCGTTCCCGGGTGATGTATTGGTTGAATCATCAGGCAGATTTGCTGCCGAAATCAAACTGAAGCGCTTCCAGCTTCGAGAAATAACCACAAGCATTCACCCATTCCGGGTAATCGGGACAGTCTAAATTTGGGAACATCAATGCTGCCACGTAGCAGAAACGATTACCAAAATAGAATCATGTCTTTTGGATTGGTCCTGCAAAGACTACGAAAAGGAAACGAAAGGGGATGGCTCTGTGTTTCGTTAAAGAGTAGGTATCTGAGACAAAACAGAACAGATATGTGTTGAGGAAGAGGGCTCCGGCTCTTTTGCCCGGGCCATAGTACCACACAAAGATACCACAACGTATACCTTTGCAGACCAATCATGCGGTTGACAAGCACTTTCAGCGTTCAGATACCTTATGTTACCTGTTTGGTTGAGGTCATTCGTTTTCTGGACTAGATTCTTGGGCTTGTGGTCAGCGAATTCTTAATAACGTTCCGTTCGCCAAGCCTTCTTGATCTGATACCCACGTATCTCTGCCATCTTCAGCGTCATTTCCCGGTTGGTTTCTTTAAGGACCCTTCAAGTTTCTTACGACCCATGACAAAGTCTCCCCATGACCGCACAACACCGGCAATGCTGTGCACGACGGCTATCGATTCTATGCAGCGACGTGCGAGGCACGCACTGGTTGCTTTACGACGACGTCCTCTTCGATGTTGCGGCAATCCGGCACCATCCTTTTTCACAACCAGCTGGGCGAATAACCCCGAACCTGGTATGAGTTGGCAGCGATGAAGATACTTCGTAAGAAGCTAATGATTGCATCCGCTCTCCCCGTCCACCGGAAATTTTGCTCACAAAACTGACCTGGGTCATGGGCGGCACAGGCCAGTCTGGACTGGCCGACCCACGAACTAACGACGGGTAAGTATGGGGTAGTGGATCGTCAGCTGAAGACTAGCAGAATCCTTTTCTCAATCGGGGTGTTCAGCATTTCAACCCACTTCAACGCTAACCTCAGCTGAGTTGGATGCATCACCAACAACGACTTGAAAAGTCAGAAGATAAAAACACACAAAATGCCCACTCAGCGCAGAATCTCGCGTTCTCGCCAGCACTCGCTCTTCCATCATCATCCTTTTGCTTGAACCTTACATCCGTGGCTTTGGCCCAATTGCATTCATTCCCCCCTCCAGTCAAGATGGGCAATTCACAGTCCAACCCCTACAACCCTCAGTGCACCTTCCAGGCAAACAACTGCCTGAACCAGGTCATTGGCTTTTCTGACAACAATGGCCCCGCCCAGTTCTCTGCCTGCACTTCGGCATTTGGATCGCCCATTGCTACTTCAACTGTGACGCCGCCTCCGCATATATTCAGCTCGTTTGTCGATGTCACAGTTTATTATACCGACTCGACCATCTCGGCCAGCACAACCACCGTCACCGAGTATGAGACACTCACAAGCTGGGAGGAGGTGGTTGAGACCGTCGCGCACTACTCTGGGACAAGCATCTCGACCGTGACCGAGGTAGTGACAGCCACGCCTACTCTGAGTCCGGTCAAGAGGAGAAGAAAGCGTGGCGGATGCAGGCCCAAGACTTCCACCGTGTCTACCACGTCCGAGGCTTCCACCAGTGAAACTTCTACCCTGGAGGAGACTTCTATAGCCGAACCCTCTGTCACCGAAACTCCCACAACTGAGCCATCCGTCACCGAGACTTCAGCAACCGAGACCTCCGCGACCGAGACATCCTCCATTGAGGCCTCGACATCCTCAGCGGCATCCTGGCCTATCGCTCCCAACTGCCCATCGTATGAAGAATACTCGTCTGCCTGCTCGTGCATCTACGCCGAGAGTACAGCCACCAGAATCGTCAGCGCCTCGACTCCTGTCGTGTGGACCACCATCACATACACCGTAAGCAGCGCCATTGCCGTAGAGACATCCACCTCCGTCGTCACCTCCGTCGTCACCAGTACCGAGGTCGCCGAGAGCATCCGGACCGTCACAGTCACCACCACCGGGCTCTTCGAGACCACCACCACGGTCACGTAAACCAGCACCCCATTCGCCCCTACGCAAACTGCCTTCGTGAGAGCGAGTATCAGGAATAACGCTTATGTCACAAATTCAGGGGGCTACTTGGGCCTCAGCGCGCCGGACTCTGGTTCAGGCAATGCGGCTAGTCTCGTCATCACCATTGCCGGCGGCCTGGTCAGCATTAATGGCAGCCCATCTACGAAACTATGGCGTAATCTCGGTCAACCCAGTTCCAGGCTCGACCGACTTCCCCTTGATTTGCTCGATCAACCCATCTGACCGTACAGTCTCGTGCTCGGCGACACACAGTACCACTGGCGTCTTGTATGATACAATGTATTACCGTGGTTCCTTGTTCTTGGTAGGTACTCCGGATTGGTATGCAACCAGTGGTTGCACTCGCACGATCTTCACGTTGGCTTAATAATGTTGTGAACCCTGAAAGAGGATGGGTTGCCGGAGTATGATGTGAAGCTGGATATTCCAACGAACACACCATGTTCGCAAATTCGATAAAATTCTATTCAGACATCGATATCATTGTCATCATCTTCCTTTTTCACTCTCTTTCCACCCAACTTGTTTGTACTCGCAGGAGCGAAATCTGTGCCTATCCCATGGGCGATTATGCCATATCTACAGTCGTCTCCTTTCTCTCAAATGTGTCGACACCGAACCCACCTCAGCGCAAGGATCAAGGCGTAACGGAAAGCTGTACGACGAGGGCAAGAGACCTCAATTTCGTTATGGTTCCTGGTAGTGGTGACTCAAAAGTGGAAAATTCACAGTCAGACAACACTGACGCTACCAGAGCCCGCAATTGCATTGACCTTGATCAAGCCATTCAGGTGCGGTTACAGGTAGAATTTACATCCGCTGGTCTTAGCTGTGCCCCCCTGTGAGAGGTTCTGACGTGGGCCTGCCGTACTTTTGGTCATAGATCAATCCCTTCAATCTTCTCTTGTTACAGTCTCACAACCGATGCAGACCTGGGATCTCTTCAATCGTTATATCTCGGTACTGGCGGCATTATAATTGACCTAGGCGATCTTTCGATTAAGGACACGGTAGGAGAATTCCTAAGGGCCCTGTTGAACAAACACGACCAAGACAGCCAAGAACCTGTTGCTCATATCAGCCCAAAATTCTCGAGTAAAAGAATCTTCCCATTTCTCTTTTCGTTTCAAAAACACAGACAACAACTTAGGCAGAAGTAGCAGTAAAAACTTGGACCCTCGTGATCTCCGTGAGCATCATCAAACCAGCACAGAACACGGCCGTGAATATCGCGATAAAGGCGGACCGGTCAGATTGCTCGACCTATCACCATATTTTCGCCAAGTCTCGGGACTTTGAGTGGAACTTAGCGTATTGAATTCCTTCCTGACAAGGCAGCTGCGATCTCGAGGTCGCTGGACATTGCAGCGATAGATTGGCGACGCGAAAGATAGGGGTATTTTTTGCGGACTTCTTCACAACTGCCGGGCAGTGGATTCTGGAGGTGGGAGATTTGGAGAGCGATTTACTTTGCTACAGTCCCTGCTGGACTTTAAGGACAAAGCCAGGCGTCTGAAAAACATTATTGCCAAAATTTTCCCGATAAAACTCCCTTACTTCCTGGTTGCCCTCCCTCCGTGTCACACGTTCTTGAACCCAAGGGGGGAGACTCTCCCCTGGGGTCAAGAACGCGGAACTAATGCCACACGCTAAGCGACCAACCGGCCATATCGCGGCCTAACCATCACCCACCTGCACGTCGAGGACCAACTGTTGGAAGCGAGGCGTACCATGAGGTTACAGGCGGATAATAGAAGAAAGATATTGGCCAGCGGGATACTGGGATCTTGGAGAAGGCCTCAGGCCATCAGAGGCACGGACCCTTTCAGCGATGGATAAATACGCGGTCCTCAGACCGACCTGTACCCTTAGATTCTCTCTTCATCAAGCTCTTCGAGGCCATTGAAGATTATTAGCTGAATTTGACTACTGTCACAAGCCCTGATCCACAGCCCTTGTCACACTCCGCACCATCAAGCCCCGGGGGTCACCCTCTATCTTAAGTCTATCGAGACTCCTCGCTCCCGACAGGGCGACGTACACCTGGCCCTCTTCAAACGCCCGTATATGTGACGAATCCCGTAACCCAGACTTTCTCTGATAAGGGATCTCTTGAAGGTATGCTAGGTAAGGTGACTTGGTGCAGCCAAAGGGTGCACGACAATGGATTGTCTCGAAGATAGTCCTCACAAGGTAAGGCAAGGTGCAGTAGATTGTAGGGACTAAGTGTGTGATCCTATTGCTTGCTGGGGAGTCTCGAGATCCCCCGGATGCTCGAGCCTCCCGTCTATATAGTCCTAACTATTCTAAGGGTGTGCCTGGACCCGGAGCTTGGCGACCCGGGCTCGGGTCCTCTGGAGCTGGGTCCTCCCTGATTGGCCTGCTTGTTCCTTAGCCCAGACTGACGGGTTCTCGTCACGTGCCCAGTGCTGGGCGTGCAGCTACTCCTGCGTGGACAGGGTTCGTAACACTCTTCCTTCAAATCAAGGAGGATGACCCAAGGACGTTGTATTATGCTCTGGTCACACCGGACGAGGAGGCAGATAGCGAAGATGGGGCCGTGAGGGAGCTCGAGACTGCGGTTGCCCAGGTGGCAAGCTTCTGCTTATTAGCTTTCCGGTCAATGAAACGTACAAAGACTTGGATAACCGAGGCGCAGAACTCGCTGTGCCAGTGGCCGATTCCTCATCCAGAAATGGAATACCAAACGACGGACGAGGAAGGAGAGGAGTCAGCGCAACCGACCCAGTCGTCAGACCAGTCTTTTGATGCCCCGTCAACTATTTCTGTGCCGTTACCAAGGCTTAAGCGGCCTTCCAGATCAACGTGTAACCCGGGGGTAGGCTACGATGGTGGAAGGTACGACAGTGACGACGACAACGGTCATATGCCGCAAGATCCTGCAAGGAGCGCTCCGGAGGGCTCCGGGACTCGGAGCAAGCGGAAAGAGGCACCGTCGTCTGGCGGCAGTCGCAGTAGTAGTGGTACCTTCTCGGAGAAAGGAGGGCAGACCCGACAGTACTGCACTCAGGCTTGCTTATTAGGGCTTAAGAGAGGAGGGAAGCTCGATGAGGCTTGCCCGAACGTGTCATCGCACCGCGCCACTACGGGCGATGGTCAGCACCCGATTCAAGCCGGCGAGCTCGGGGGTCTGCTCCGGGAGCAGCTTGCACAGTGCCAGGACCGAGACTGCGAGCCGCTTGAGGGGTATGGCAAACACGGAGCGAGGGGACGCTCTTCAAGCTCACGCTGGCGCGGTACGGGTACACATTTGTCGGCAAGGGAACGGTGTCGGAAAATGTGCCGTACTTGCTGCACGAGGGAAAGGTATATGAGCTGCTCGAAAGGCTCCAGGGCGAGCTGGTGCCTGTGTTTCTGGGGAATATGAACCTGGTGGAGCCGTACCACCTAATCGCCATGAACTCGTACTACTTCACCGGTGCGAGAATCGTGCACATGCTGCTAATGTCATGGGTAGGCGAGGAGGCGGCACGAATGTCGGTGCCAGGCCTAGCGGCGGAGGTGGCGCGGTTGTCGCGGGCAGTGCTGGATGAGGGCGTCGCACACGGCGACGAGCGGGAGGCGAATATTCTGTGGAGCGAGGAGCGCAGTCGCGTTATGCTTGTCGACTTCGACCGCGCCGTGTTTTTGTTATCCGTTAAACACAAACGGGTCCGGAGTCTGTTGGGTAAAAAGAGGAAGCGGGAAGATGTCACACAGGCCAAAGGACCACGGCCCAAAGGACCACGGACCATAGTGTGCTAGCTCTGCAGATAGGACCAACAGCATGCCAAAGACCTCTCACAACCTAGAAGGTGGTCAGTCTGGGAGGCCGGAAGGACTAGGTGATCGGCAGGGCGACTACAGGAAGGATCACAAAAGGGACCGTGAGTCAGAAATTGTGTGTTCTTAGTAATGGAAGGCCTTTGGCCGGCGCCGGAGGACGAGAAAGTCTTTCTTAAGAATCCTGTGGCTATAAGCAGGGCTTGTTGTTCCAGCCAGAAAAGCAAGGAACCAAGGACCTTGAGTCCATAACAGATTATTACTGAATTGAACCTTTGTTCCAAGCCCTACACTTCAAACAAGTAGCCCTTGTCATAGGAGATGATGATTCTGGGATTCACAAGGACAAGCGCGTATTTCTGTCTGACCAATGCATTTAGAACGTTATTCCAAAATGAAGTCGCTTGCTCATGGTTTGTCAGTTTCATCAGCTACATCATTCTCTTTCCATGGACTAATTATTACGATGTGTTGTGTGTTGTTCCGTGCAACTGGGACTCGGAACTGACAGCGTTCGCGTGTTTTATGAGGTGTCACACGGGCCGAATGGACCACATCCAACACGACGTGCCAGGACAGTAAATAGGACAGCCAGCATGCCAAGTACCCTCCACAGCCTACCATTATAGTAGGGCACCGTTAGGTGATAATACTGAACGAGAGGCATACCGAAGGATGGTTGGTCAGGAAGGCCGGAGACGTGGGATGAACTACTTATTCCAAGCCGATTACATCCCCTTGTCACATGAGGTGCGGTTGCGTAAATAATACACCCCGAATACATATGAGATGCGGTATTCATAAATAGCAGGTTCTCTGTGCGCGGCATTTCACAAAGAGCAGCATTGCGGGAGGCATCATGTGTCTCTTTAAGGTTGTCGTTTATTTATGTTAATTATACCAGTTATTTATCTATTATATACTATAATACTATTGTTAATATAGCACTATACCACTAACGTACATGCATAGCGAGCCGCGCATCATAGCGAGTCGCGCACTTTTCACCAACCTCCCAACTTTTATATAAGTCAATCCAACCACATCATAC